>JAAGKR010001648.1:0-16194 GCA_011419295.1 Clarias macrocephalus
GGTCATAATCAGATAATGCTAACAGCTAAGTAACAAGTTAAGAACAAATCACAGCTAACAGTTAAATCGGACTGGCTACTAGTTCAGCAGTTAAAGTTAAGGGCTACATTTTGGAATATTGGGTTTAGGCTACAAAAGAATTATGTTTATCTACAGCCCTGACTAGAGAAGATTACCATAAAAGTATGCATATATATAACTGTACAAATGCCAGTGAATTATTATTGGTGCATTATTATTATTAATAATATTAGACGGTATGCATTATTTGTGTATAAGAGCATGGTTCTGGCAATATTTTACGTTAGTAAAATCAACAGTTGTAATATTAATGCATTCGTTCTACTACATGACTTGTATGTTGGATAAATACATTTTGAAAAATTTGATGTTGCTTAACATATAACTTACTTATATAAATTACTGCTACGTAAAAGTGAAATCTGAAATATATATAATTTTTTTTTTACCCTAATGTGACACGGATTTTATTTTTTTGGGTTCTCTGACCACACAAATTGGATGTTTTTAGGAGTGTATCTGAGACACTTTTGTATGTGGTCCTAGATCAGGTACACAGCCAGCAACTTGAGAACAGTCAGATCGGAATTCATATGACTTTTTGTCTGTGCGGGTGCGCAGGGCTCTGATGTCATCAGTGAGCACCGGCAGCACAGGGATTTCATAGCAGTGCTAGCTAAAGCTACTAAAACAGCTAAAACTCTTTCTTCCTTATTTTAAACCTCAACAGATACAGCTGACTAAATGCTTGACATCCTCCAGAGCAAAATCCCACTCATAGTTTTGCGAATATCGCTTCCACTATTTGAAATAAATAAATGGTCTCACAGACATGACTCAGGTGATACGAGCAAATCAATGTGGCATTTGCAATTCTGACATAGCCAAAAACCTGCCGTAGGCATTAAGTATTGTGACAACTCTGTCCAGTCCCAGGCTACTTAACAGTTCAAAGTGAGAGTGGTTTTAATTCCTTTAATTAAAATTCACAAATTATTGCAGATCAACAAATATTTTTTTAAAAATAATGCAAACCGTGAAAGCAGCATCTAGTGATACGTTCAGCATCTTTGCTATTTTCACACTGCTTTCTAAGGTGTATTTGAAGCACATGTCTCAAGGGTAATGTGTACACTTCCCATGACAGCACATATATTTAAGAGCCTGAATGGCCTCTGGGAATTCTGTAGTGACCTCAGTTACTCTGGGAAGCCATTTCGCCAATTGATTTCTGGCCGCCTTTTGCCAAACGGGAATGAATTAGTTGAATTTATTTCACCAATCACTTGCAGCATAAGGAGGAATGCAGGGCTTGTTTATTAACCCTCGTGTTTTTACTATTATGTAGGACCAGAAACAATTATCAGGGCTTTCCTGTCTGTTAGCTTTCTGATTCAGAGCCAGTATTTTGTCCATTGTGCTCAATGTTATTTTAAACTAACTTCAAGTGAAATATGCTAGGCAACAACCTAATCTACTGAACTTGGTATTTGTTACTGTTTGTAAACTATTAGTTACTGAGATAAATCTCAGGATATGACAATTTTTTTTTTCATTTATTGGGTATGATTACATTTGTCCTAGGGGAAGGTCTAGTCTTATTTTTAGTTAGAAGTTTATACAGAGGAACCTTGGATTGCGAGTAACTTTGTCTGCCAGCATTTTTATGTCAAAGAATTTTTAAATACATTTTAACTTGTTAAACGTGTGAGGTCTTGATATACGATACTGTAACACGCATGCGCTTTGTCTGCCGAGTGTCACGTGAGCACAACTGAGCCAATGGTTCTTCTCTCTCTTGCGCAGAAGGATTGTGGGTAATTGTCTCCCATGCTCAGTCTCAGTGCATGTGCGTCACTCACATTTACTATAACATTGTGACCATGTGTGCGCATGCGTCAAAAAGCATTTTTTAAATTTTGTGTCAAAGTGTGCATGTCTGTATGTGTGTGCAAGCATGACACATGTGTATGTGTGTGCCTAAAGCATTTGAACTCTTGTTTAACTCCAGTCACGAATCTTTTCAAAGGTAAATTTGTTTTATTTTTAATTTATATTTTGTATTAATTATTTTTATATGAATATTTTAGGCTGTGGCACAAATTATCAGAGTTTCCATTATTTCTTATGGGGTATTTTGATATACAAGCACACTTCCAGAATGAATTATGCTTGCAATCCAAGGTTTAACTGTATTTTATTATAGTTCTGTTGTAACCAACATGCTTCAGTAGGTGGGCTGCCTAACTGGAAGATTTACTGTAGGTGCTGTCAGATCAGAGAGGTTGAGAGGGATGCATATGCAGATTTAGCATTTTATAATAAAAGCATTGCAAGCAGACAGTAACAAAATGTGAGGCAGAATCAGAATCTGAAGCAGTTAAAAAAAGTAAGTTGATGAACAAACAGGGTGTTAAAGGCACTCAGTTCAAAACACTCAAGAACCAAAAGACAAAGCAGAGTCAATACCAAGGTGTGGCATCAGATCAGATCACAAAACAGACTTGAGTTTTCACTTTTGCAGTGTGTGAGCAATGGTACAAATTGTAGTTGACTGGGGCCCTGTTTGTAGGCTGTAATTTGTTTTTTGGAACGTGGGGCTATATGTGGATTCCAGTGGTGACATGAAAGGCTCCCCCCATCACTGTTCAGGGAGTTAGAAATCCCAGCTTTTGGCAAAGCAAGAGGTCAAGAAGTCATTGGATGCTTGAATCCATAAGTTCTCCTCTTGGCCAGGTGGTGCAGCAGTAGACCAGGCAGTGGCACGGTGCCTAATGAACCCAGTGTAAGTATCTATCCAGTGATGTAAACTTCAAAGCACTTTTTGTAAATCGCTCTGGATAAGAGCGTCTGCCAAATGCCTAAATGTAAATGTAATGATATAGAAAATCAGTCAATATTTACCATGGTGGTAGTGTTATCCTGTGACTCAGGAAGGTCTGTGATGAAAAAGCAATATGCAACCAGGGGCACTGTGGTGTGAGCAGAGGCATGAGGTTTTTTTTCTTTTTTTTTTTTTAGGATGAGGGTAGATGGGACCTTGGTTTGGGCACACAAGGTGCAAGATGAAACAAATCATGTCAACCCACCAATACAGTGACTTGAAGAAATGCTAAGTAAGCTATAACAGTCTGCTTACCAATTTCCCGCTGATAAAGTACAATACTCAGATGCCTATCAGAGGCTTCTGTGTGAAGCAGGATTGGTAGGCTGGGTAAGTCTGGGTATGTCAGAATTATAGAATTCGTGAGCATATCAGTGAGTTTCTACAGTATTCCCTGGTGCTCACTGTGTTTGAGGACAGTTGATGGCTCTTTGGCTTTACGCAGTGAGCCTGTACTGGTGATATCCCAGGTTTTAGTTAAAGCTTATATAACAGTTTTGCTATGCATAAGAGGTCCTGGATGTAGCTACTGTAGTAACTGAGAAAATCATCCATATCATATGACCAACAGTCTGAACCAGAGGGGGTTTAACTTTATGTGAATGCACAGCCTCTAAGTTCCTAAGTTAGTGTGTGCACCATTTGCAGATACAAGGCAATCCATATACTGTATGTGAAAGAGTTTACATTTCTCTGATATTAACATTAAACCATGTCTTTTAAAGTGCCCAAGACCCTGTGAATGGCCTCAATGCACTTCTTAAAAATTTAGAATAATTAGGGATGTAATTTAAACAGGGAATACAACATTCATCTTGGTGGTGGTAGCATTCGAGTGGCCAAATGAGCTTCTTACTTACTCATATAATCCCCTAGGTGTTACAAATGCCAAGAGATGTCTCTAGCATTCCATCATGAACCCTTGATGATGACACACTTTCTCTTCACCAAGGATTCTAAACCCAGAGTAGCCCTCAGAGTGTCAGTCACTTTCTGTATTTGACGTTGTGGATGTCTGTAACCAGTAATCATAGGCATAATGAGACATTCCTTTTTGTGGAAACAGTCAGCAAGGGCTCCTTAAGGAGACTTTTACTTCCATTCATTTGCCAAAAGCTCTTAGATGTACTCTACTTCTATTGACAATGTTTTCAGAGTAGAATAATAGGCTTTCTGGACAGGTATTCTGTCTTTGAGCTTAATCCACATCTGTAGGCCTGAAATACAATCTAAAAAAATCACGCCTTCTCACAGCATTTTATTGACATTTCATCTCCTGCTGCTCCTTATTAAGTTGAGTTGCATCACCAGGTAGCTGCCACCATCATAGCACGACATTTGAATCAGCTTGAGAAGCGGTGACTCATGCCATGTTTATTAGTTAAGTCAGGTTCCAATATTTATGAGAGTGAATGATTTGATGATTCCAGTTGATGATTTCTTAGGCAGGGTGATGTCATGTTTAGTTTGGTTTCCTATAGGCACATCTATTCATTCTATATTTTGACTGAACCCCCACCTATTACAAGTTGCTGTAACTGAACACACCTCTCCTCAGGTTCAAGCAGCACTAAACATTCAGATGAAGTGACATTTTCCAGCCAGGTTATTGTTCCCACTGGTATTAACTAAAAGGTAAGGTCTACCAGTCCTTTTAGTCAGTACAAAATGGACAATAGTCAGTGCTGTATCATTGGGGAAAGACAGGGTACCACCTAGAACTTGGACTAAAGTGGGAGCTAACCTATGTAGTTTTCTCTGAAACACCACCTCCATCACAGAAAAGCAGATAAGTAGCATTTCCAGGAGTCATGAGCGAGCAACGAAGAGGAGATTAATCGATAGACTCAGGTCTTTGTTCCATGGTACGTTTACAGTAATAAGGATCCAACCATCAAAGGGAATAAGATCTTCATTCATACTGTAGCACACACACCTCTAGTTCATGAGTTCAGAAAAGCTCCAGGACGAGGACCTCTCTATTAGGCTGGCTTGGGCCCTTGGGTCTACTCCAACTTTATTTGTGTGATCATTAAGGATACATTTGGTTAAATGGCTTCCCTGCTAATTAGTTTGGGTTGGGTTGCTTTATGTGGATGTAGCTTTTTTTTCTTAGTGTATTTCCGACAACTTACTTTACCAACTTACCTTGGTACCCCTCTAATGGTGCAGTGCCTGCAGTCCTGTTTTGGTTTTCTGTTTTCACAGCCTTTTTTATTGTGTCTTTGATTATGGTTGACTGTTTTGCATTTTCTTCTTAGTGCGCCATGTGCAGCTGTGTGTCCTGGGCATTGTGTTAACGCCAGTCCCTGAATCATTCACTCTCATCACTGGTGATTTTCATGACCTCTTTGGAGATTGTTTTATCTCTAACTGTGTGATATGAAAGAAAGTGTTTCAGCCCCCTGCAAATGTTTATGCTCTTGTTGTATATCTTCATATACTCTGTGCTGGAATACACCTTGGATTATAGGTTATACTTAGTCCCATATTCAAATTGTTTTGATGATAACAGGGTTCTTTACTACAGCCCAATAACATGATGGAGGAGTTGCTAAGAACACTATTGCTCTTTATGGCTTGTGCACATTAGCTATTGAAATCATTCTGTGCTTCTTTCCTCTACTGTATGTATGAATGCAGAAATCCCATAAGCTTAATTATCTTAATTATCCGTCATATCTTTGATAAACATGATCTTGAAATATCCTGGTTTGGTTTAATGATCCTTAGCACACATCTCACTATCTCAGAATTAGTTAAATTCTTATTTATCCCTGTTTCTATCCACATACACAGACTGTTATAACTTATGTAAGATGAGTGATCCCCAGTTTGGCCTTTTTGAACATTACATACCTGTTTAGGGGCGCAGCTTGTGGGAGCTTCTGGCTGTGCTCCAATGTGGTGAGGCACCATGCTATGAAGCAGGCTTTGTAAGTATAGGTTTCAGTGACGTGGGCATGTTTACAAGTTGAAATTTTTTTTTTTACTTAATTCATCATAATTCGGCAAAACATTAATATTATTATCATAATTAAAGGTTGTCATCTGTTTCTGTGGCTAGCTGCATGTATATTGTGGTATCCACAGCAACAATTACTACAGCAGTAATGGTGCATTCACACTGAACGCGGCGAGAGCGTCAAAGCGGCCGGAAGTCATTCATTTTCAATGTGAGCCGGCGGCGAGAGCGGCGAAGGGAGTTGAAATCAGCTCAACTTTAGGGTAATGAGCTATGACACGGTTGAGCGGCAACCAATTAAAAGTAGAGGTCCTCCACTTGAGAGGATTCCGCGGGATGCAGTCCTGTAACTTTTGTTCCGACTACATTAGTTCCCAAGCGAAATGGAGGAGAGGTTAATTATTGTGGTAGCGGGTGTTTATTAGTTATTAATGTTATTTTAATTAAAGACAAAGTCTAGTAAGTTATTCTAATGTCATAATAATAAGAAATATAATATAATAATAATAATAAATATAAAATTAGACTAGCAATTCACAATGAACAGAAGCCACACCATACAAATGGCTTATAATTAGTTTATTTCTACAATACAGTCCTTTCTATCAATCAATTTCTTGTTTTCTTCCACATTTTGGTCAGTCTCCACAAGATCAACAAGCTTGATTGCTTTGAGGCCCTTTTAAATACAAGAAAGGCATTGGGTCTACGTCAGAGCGGCGAAGAGCGGCGACTAGCGTCGGTGGCAGGGCGGCGAGAGCAAAATTTGACGCTCTCGCCATGTTCGGTGTGAACGCATCATAAGTGGCACACGTGGTTGTGACTTGCTGAACTAATTCAACCTCACTGACAGGTACGATAAGTGACTTTGTATTCACGTTTGGCTCGTGTAACACCACAGTAGTACTGAAAAAAAAATCTAAAACAACTTTTTTTTCTGAGCAAAACAGTTTGCTCATAACACTGTATGCAGATTCTAAACGTTCCTTCCTGTACATGAAGGCATGGATGTACTCCAAGCTCTCCTCTGCACTTGCCAGTCTCTTCCTCTCACTGTCAGCAATGGGGATGTCCTTCATGCTCTTGTACAACATGATACTTGGTTGCAGTATCAGCCACATCGCCACTGTCAAAGGGTCACACTTCTCATGGAGCACAGTGATTTCTCTTTTACCTTCTGGCACCAGCACCAGGCATTTCGCCTACAGCTCTCTGTCGTAGGTTTCAGGACAAGCTTGTGGTCAGTCTAAAGACCTGATCCCTGACAAGCCTCCAAGACCCTGTAGTAGGTCTGTATATAATAATGTCTGTAAACTCCAGTAAAATCATGCGACATTTTACAGTGGTCTGGGTTCTGTCCCTCACTTTACCAAACCAAATTCGACCATGTGCACCTTTTACAGCTAAGTATACGACTATACAAATACAATATAAATATTTTACCAAATCCATTGACTGATAACTGTTGAGTTTGTTCAATGCTATTGGTGATATTGGTCTGGTTTCCTTGCCTTGCTTTGGCCAGACTTTGCCAGCTGTATTTCAGCAGTATTCATGATTGTGATTGTAAGAATATCGATCAGCAGGTGAGAACCTCTTAGAAATACAAATGGTTACAGGCTGTAACCTCGTAAGGTCACCATATCTATCATATGTCTCCCACTCCAGAGTCTGATGTGTCTATCTCATTGACAAATAATTTAATTGGGTCATGATGCCTTTAGATAAGGGCCCAAGTCAAGGCAGTCTTTTGGAAAGCCTCAATGCCTGCTGGTTTCCATAAAAGATGTACAGCTTTTTTTTTTTTTGAGAACTGGCTTTGGTGCTGAACCCTCTGCTGTAAGAACAGACAAACTCCAGAAATAGTTGTAGCTATTTCAATAGGGTTGGAACAGGCCTTTCATTGAAAGCGGGAACTTTCTTCTGGTCCATTATTACCCCCTGCAAGCTGATAATGTTTTTAAGGACTGAGATGATTATACATACAATTCACATTTCTCCAACTTGACATAGAGCTTACTTACAAGGAGTCAACATGACACCAACTCAATGTGATTAACACAAGTGTTAAAGGAGGGAGAGTAGATCAAGATGCTATTAATGTAGGCTATTATAAATTTTCCAAGCATGTCACTGAAAACAATATTAATGAGACACTGGAAAACACAGGGGGTGCCAGAGAGCCCGAGGCTTGATTCCTCATCTAGAAGTGATTATAAGACAATAGTCCAGACGGCTGTTGCCAAGCAGAGAGCAATTCCTGTGAGCTAATTTAAAAACAGGGCTATTTTACGTTCTTTAGAGAACCCTTCATGATAGGCAAAGTTAAGGAAGTATTGTAGTACCAAGTGCTTGCCGAGCAATCGTCCAAATACTTATCAATGCTTGAGATGCATTCTCTGGATGTGCCAGTCGAGGCTTTAGCAGATTGCATGGAGATGAGTACATGGGAGTGTAATGAGCGTTAAATGTTTGCATTATTGAAACTTTGCAGCTATAACAGCTTCTACTCTTCTTGGAAGACTGTGCACAAGATTTTGGAGTGTTTCTGTTGCAATTCTTTTCCATTCATTCTGTAGAGCATTTATGAGGTCAGGGACTGATGTTGGACATGAAGGCCTGGCTCACCATTCCAGTTCATCTCAGAGGTGCTCGATGGGGTTGAGGTCACGGTGCCAGTCAATTTCTTCCACACCAAACTCATCGCACCATGTGTCTTTATAGTCTTTGCTTTAATCACTGGAGCACTGTCATGTTGGAATAGAAAAGGGTCTTCCTCAAACTGTTGCCACCATGTACAGTAGGAAGACTGGCATTGTCCAAGATGTCTTGGTATGCTGGAGCATTAAGATTGCCCTTAAATTTAATAATTAACAGGTTTGGCCAAATACATATGTCCATAGTGTATATACATCTATAGTGTAGATCCATGTTTAACTTTTTTTTTTCCTTTTTTATTTTTTATGAATGCTCCAAGGCTGATTGGTGTGCAAACAGTATCAAAAGCACATTTAAAGCACTCAACAATGAGGAGACAAAACATTGTCGATATCAGGATATCAGATCTCACAAAACAGGTTTGGTAGGTTCATGTAGTGAATACTGAGTGTTTATTCACAGTGAGCATGAGTCTATGGTCTGTTTATAAAGCCAGGGAGATTAAGATATAACAGGTGTGCATGATTAACATGGATTTCTGTATGAGTGAGAATGAATGAATAATTATTAAATATGTCTTATTATCAATATAAAAACGCTATGGTTATAGCTTAATTAAAGCGACTGTTCAAAATCTAACACAACCTCCGGTAATTCACAAAGGGCATCATTAGCCGGTTTATGCATAAATCCTTATTATAAATGTTTACTCTTGAAAATCCCATAAATTTCTTGAGTGTGTATAAATTTTAACATATGAAGACTTAATGATGTGACATTATCAAGTTAACACGATTTAGCAGATTTTCTTATTCACAGCGCCTTATAATATAAAATAAGCACCCTGGATTAATGTACACAAAAAATGACCCACAATTTTACTTAATGATTAATATATAGAGCCTCATTTTACTTAATGTTTGTAAAATGGCAATATTTTTGACGCGGTCAGTTTAACAATATCTCAGTGTGAGCTGTTAGTACTAAAGGTTACTAAAGTATAACATTTAAAAAATATTTAAGTTATGTTATCTCAGTCAGGTTTGAAGCAAGCAGTATTAGATCACAGATTCTGAACATCGCATGAACCGCTCGGTATACCTGTGGTGCAGGTGTAATCCCCTGGACACCTGTCACATACATTAAATTACCGAACATCCCCTTCAGCAGAATGCCAAATAATGTTAAAAATGCAATCGCATATTAAAATGGTAGGAATTTATTTCAGATTTTCATGGCTGTCAAATGTTTATGTCGCTTATGTCTTCTATACTAAGCGGCTGAATAGTTTTCAACAGTGCTTTGGTTGTGCGCGCTGCAGCTGGACGAGCGCTGTGTATGGCATCGTTTTACACCTCGTCATGCAGAGCAGACTGCAGACTTTGTGGGATTTCCCTCTCGCTCAGGTTTTCTGAGCACAGATGCTTCAAGAGAGAAAGCGAGAGCTTTTCCTTTGCTCTCATTTTCTTTTTTTAGCACTGCACACAGCGAGCAAGTGTGTGAGAGACATTAATCGGACTAATTAGGCACCCTAGTTAGCTGTGGTGGCTTTTGGCACAGGAGGAGAAGGGCCATGACTTCACCACCTCCTGAGAAAGCTCGTTTTTTTATCACCTCTCTCTCTCTCTCTCTCTTTCTCTTTTTATCTCTTACACACGAACACAAACACACACACACTGGGGGAGGTGGGAGGTGGGAGGAGGATGCAGGGGCAGCCATAATGCACGGTGGGGGGAGCTCTGCAGAGAGAGCGGGAGAGAGAGAGAGAGCGAGAGAGAGAGAGAGATACGCAGGCCCAGTACACACTGACATTAACACACCCAGAGGAAGCAGCAGAACGACCGAGAGGAGAGGAAAGGAATATCCTTATCTTTCAGACAAGATGCTGTGGAGAATAAACTGACACAGGTAGACATTTTTTCCCCCTCATATTTTTTCCCCACCTAGATTTTATTTTCTCTTTCATTTTTTAAAGTCTGTATTGTCCTTTTCAGCATATGTTCCTGCAGCATGTGAGCAGCTCTGGATGAGAACAAAATGCATGAAGTTGATCTACCCTTATGTATAATTGAATATCTAGACATTTGTATAATTATATATCATTTCCACTTTAGTAAACACTCCACTGTGGCTCGTGTTGTCTTGTGTTTCGTGTTTTGTCTCACGCCCGATCGATCGGCTCAGAGGATCAATTCTTGGACCCTTGTAACCTGAAACGTTTCACAGCATCTGTTTGGTTGCCATGGTTACAGAGGAAACCTCCATGAAAGAGTCTCGTATTCGGTGTCCTTCGCTACTCTGTCAGCTCAACATTTTTGAAAAGGGATCAGGTTACTGGTTTTTTTTTTTTTTTTTGCAGCCTGTTCTATCATAAAACTTTTCTTTATATTTGGACGCAACACGGACCCAAAGCTGTATCATCAGTTCAGCCAACATGAAATGAAATGTTTCTTGATGAGCCAGGAAATGCTTGTTTGAACTTTTCTTTATTATAGTCTTTAACATCACACACGTGCCTCACAGAGCGTTTGAATTCTGAATGGTCTGAAAGTGTTGATTGATTATTGCTTTATATTAATACACTTATTTTAATGCGCTATTACAGGACTTGCATTGCAGACACTCCACATAAATGGATTAAAGAAAAAGATGCAAATTTTTTTGATATGGTTAAGCTTTCTTTAAGGAAACATTTATGTCACGTTAATAGAAGGTCAGTGCTTTCTAATAATCAGATATTATGAGAAAAATAAGGTGTGATGCTCTAGTAAAACAATCAACTATAGAGCGGTAACAGTTTTACTGCATTGCCAGTCAACCCAGTCACTTAGTATTGTTTCACCGTAACAGCACCACAAACTGGTTTATTCCTTACGCATTATCATACGGATCATACAGACCGCAAGCCGGGCCCCTCCCTGTGTCTGAGTCTCCGCAAGTCTTAGCTTAAGACTTTTTCTCTCTCACATTTTGTTTAAAGACTGATCTTTTAATACAAAATAATGTATTTTGGAACGAATATTTTCATTTTCTACAAAATAAAATGATTTTATAAGCAGGGTGGGGGCATGGTGGTTTAGTGGTTGGCACTATCGCCTTGCACCTCCAGGGTTCGATTCCCACCTCAGATGTGTGTGCTGGGAGTTTGCATGTTCACTTTGTGTTTGGTGGCTTTCCTTTGGTTTCCTCCTACAGTTCAAAGACGTGCACATTAGGCTAATTGGTGTTCCCAAATAGCCTGTAGTATCTGAGTGTATAGGCGTGTGTGCCCTGCGATGGATGGGCACCCCGTCTAGGGTGTATCCCGGTCTTCTGGGGTAGGCTTCAGACCCGCTGTGACCTTGTAGTGGTATACACAATGAGTGAGTGAGTGAGTCTGATTTAGAAGGTTATTAAGTCTAAAACTGACTTTAAGTAAGACTGGTTGAAATTAGTGATGAACGTAATGTATTACACTAATTAAGTGGCCTTAAACTTCCATTGTTTGTTAACTATATTAAACTTTCAGCTAAAAAACAAAATATATTTTTGATTTCAAACATGATCAACTACGTTTTGGATGTATGTGTTTGGGTTTTACCTGAATTTCTTACTTTATGCTCTTTTCTTTCTAGTAACAATGATCTGTACAATAACAATAATAATAATAATGATAATAATAATAATAATAATAATACTTTTTAAGATGCCTATAACGTATTATTTTTTTCCTTGGATGGACTACGCTGATGTCTTAATTGTTACAGGTTCAGGCCTCTTTAGACAGCTATGGTTTTGCAGCAACAGGAGCAGAGAGAAAATGGGAAGATTTACAGACAGGAAGCAGATGGATAGAGAAGAGGTCATGCGGAGTCACACACTGTCACGAGAGTCTGAGATTAAAGGAATAGTTCAGCATTTCCTATCTTAAAATCTCAGCATTGTATGTGTGTGATCACTACAGACAGGATTTTAGACTCCCTGCTCTACAGACGGAAAAGACCTGTTTACTGTATTTTCTACAATGCGTTTATTTATAGATGATGCAGTCCTTAACAAATGAATTAAACATTTTTCTTTCTGAGAGAAGACGTCTGAATTCCGATAGTATATGGATAACACCAAAACTTTAGAAAAGTGGATAGTAAAAAGAATGACTTTTTTATTTTTCCCCCTGACTGATTGTGAAGGTGTGCGGTAGGTTTCAGACGAGGTTGTTTGCAGGAGGCGCTGATGGTCTGGTCACAGCGAGCTACAGGGTTGTCACTGGGAGGCATGTGTGATGTCTGAGTGGTGGATAAAACAATGCCTGGTGGTGTAAAAATACAAAATCACCTTCTCCATCAGTCTAAAGTAATGGACAGCCCCCCTCAAACTGATGAAATACACCTCGGAAAAGTCAACTATTTTTCTCTACAGCCAAAATCGGACCAACAAACCGTGCTTGCTACTGTAGAGCAGGATACACCCACAGAGCAGGAGATACGGTATTGTGCAAAAGACTTGACTCACCATCAGTTGTTCATATTTTGCTTCCAAAGAGCCAGACATTCTTGTATTTGTAATGTAATCCTGAGGAATAGCTCTCTTTCCACACGGACCTTTGTGGCTCTCAATTATGGCAAGTTTATGGCATTTTCACTCCAGGTCCTCCTCACTACCAGGCTGTGGACCGGGTTTGGTACCAGCCCACACAATAAAAAAAATGTTAAATATTTATAACATTTTTATTTCCAGTTGGCATCTGCATAGTGTTTTATTTAAAAATAATGATCAATTATGCACTATTATGCATGACGCTTTGTTATGGGCACACGATGGCTGGTCTGTGGACAATTGTCTGGCCTAAAACTGGTCCATTCTGCAAAAAAGGATGGAGACTACTGCTGTACCTGACCAGCTTCCGAGGAACATTTTTTGTTTGCTATGCCACACAGTGACAGGGAATCAGTCTATTGTAAAAAATGCTTGACTTCTAACATAAAGCATAAACTAGTGAGAAACAGGTGCAGATGATCAATCTGGTGATCTGGTGATAACAAGTAGTATACTGGTGATTCTGAGTGCTGAGTGGTTGGATGAGAGAGGTAATGAGATTGTAAACAAACTACATACTGTAGTTAAACAAATTACATACTGTAAACAACCGATCATTAAATTATATCTTGAGGCACTTTTCTGCCTGATGCATTTCTTTAATTTAATTTGAAATTCCAAACCTTACTAATTTTTTTTTAATAAAAAACATTACAGAAGAATATTTGCATGCCTTTAAAGCAAACAACATATTATATGACAAACCAGGCTTCAAAGGGAAACAAAAATAACCTCATGTTGTCTTGTGGGTTTCGCATGAAAAGAAAAAAAGAGGAAAGTGTGAAAAAGTTACCGGAAGAACTCATATTCTCCAGCACACCCAGTAAACCTCACAGCTGTTTTACTTACAGTACTGTGCAAACGTCTTGGGAGCATGGACAATAAATAAAATAATTAATAAATAATTCTGAAAAATTTCTATGTAAAATAAAATTTTATAAAGCGCAGCAAAGAGAAATTAAATAAACACCATCAATATTTGGTGTGAAAATGTTTTGCTTGAATAATATCAGTAGTGTTAGACAAAGATTTGTGCAGCTTTATAAGGAAACAGCTGGTAGGTTTTACTGAACATGCTGAAGAATATGGAGAATATGAGAGTTCTTCTGGTAGCTTTAGGATTGTACAGGACGTTGGTCAACTAAGTTGTGTTAAATGTCCTAAATCGTCCAAAAAATGGAAGATAAAAAAAAAAAATCATAAAATTTCTAAACCCGCTTCGCTTGGCTTTCCACTGATGCAGACAAGTTTTGATTGGTTCTAGGGCGGACATGAAACCAGGTCAGAGATTGGTCCGGTTCATTTCGTTCATATATATGTAAAGTATGCCAAAAATGCTTCGTATGCGGTTCAGTTCTTCAGCTGAAAATTCATAAGGCAGGGTATCAGTATGCCGAGGTTCAGCTGTACATGGATCTCAGTCTGTATTTGGATTTAACATGGAAGTAGCCATGCTCTAAAGCAAAACATTTTTTCCCCAAAAATCAGTCGAAATTACTGGAAAAGAACGGCGCTCAAGTCTTTTTCATTGACAAATTCAATAAACAATAAATATCCATTAGCAGAACTTTATTTAACTCCTGAGCTCCTTCAGGCTCTTTGCTTTGGCTGCTTTAGGCAAGTTCATAATTAGTCTTAACCGGACAGCTTTCAAACCAGTACGTCATTTTCCATATCTGTTTTTCATATCTGACTAAAAAAATCGCCTTATAGTTTTTGAAGTCAATAATCTTCTATTATTATATAGCTACAGTATGTAACAATATTAATAATATTACTGTATTAGTAAAAAAGTCCAAAACCCCAATTTTCATTTAAGGAGCTTTTTAAGGTTAAAGCATGAAGTTAACATGTGAGTTAAACTGCCTTGGAGCAGGTTGGAAAGGGTGTGTCAAAAATCTAGACTTGTAGAGAGACATTGCTTTCTTTTTTGTGCCTCATGTGGGCGTGATGTTTCAGACAGTAGCGGAGGCAGCAGGCGCTGATGGCAGCTCTTCTCTGGATCTCCCTCATCCTCATTTCCACCCTCCTCCTCTTTCCTCCTCCTCTCCTGTTGCGCTAGTCCTCGCTCGGCAGAGCTCAGATGGAGCTGCTGAGAAAGGAAGACATGCGGCATGTCTATTTCCAAATCCCACGCCGTCTCCGTGTAGAGTCTCGCCTCGCTCTCCAGAGACTCGCGCTAGCGTACAGTGCTAATGCAGACGACACACTTCAGAGAACTCATAATGCCAGCACCGCTTCCTGAGCAAAAATCTCACCACTTAATGGTTCAAATATAATCAAAAGCCACATTAACAAACATGCACATACAGTACACTCAATTCTAGATGTATTGGCACCCCTTATAAAATATCAAATAAAAAAGTCAGTACATTGATTCCAATTTTCAGACAAGCAACTATTTATATTTTAAAACATTTACTGACCATTTTTTCCTTGGAAGGGGTTGCATGGCTGTCTCTCACCTCCAAGGCTAGGGGTTTGGATCATGACTCTGGTCTGTTTTTGTGATGCTTTGTTGGTTTTCTTTGGGTACTCCAGTTTCTCCCTATATCCCAATGACATTAGTTGTAGGCAGATTGATGTTTTCAAATCCATGTTCTCAAATCTGATTGATGTTTTCAAGAGTGTTTGTGCGCTGGTTGCCTGCGATGGGTTTGTACCCCTATCCACCTATCCTACCCTACCCTACCCTATCCTTGTGCCCTGAGCCGCCTGGGATATGTTCCAAAACCCCCGACCCTACGTAGTAATGAATGCTTTCTCTTTTAATTGTATAAGAATTATGATGATAAATGTTGAGTATCATACGATTTATTGGTCTTTTATTGATTTAAGTCAAGTCAAGTCAATTTTATTTATATAGCGCTTTTAACAATTGACATTGTCGCAAAGCAGCTTTACACAATAAAAAGAAGTAAGTCTGTATGCAATGTGTATGAATCAAAATGATAAGATTGATAAGATTGTCCCTGATGAGCAAGCCGAGGGCGACGGTGGCAAGGAAAAACTCCCTGGGATGGTAATAGGAAGAAACCTTGAGAGGAACCAGACTCAACAGGGAACCCATCCTCATCTGGGTGATAACGGA
>JAAGKR010001648.1:16790-117065 GCA_011419295.1 Clarias macrocephalus
GGAGTTGTGATTATTTGCTGATGGATTCGCTTGTTGTTGGTCAGATGATATGCGCGTTTTCTCAAAAAGCGCAAAAACTGATCAAGTCCAGTAGTATCAAAGCGTAAAAACTAGTTTGTTATTTAGTAAAAACGGGAAAAATATATAATTATAAAAAATATATATATAATCTAAAACGCTGTTACAAACAAACGAGGAACTTTCGCGGGAAAAATACGAAAAACAGGAAGCTACATATTTTACATATTTGAACATATCACCTGACTGACTCTATTTAAGACATTATGTTTGGATCAGTATTTTACACAGTCCTGATCATGTTTGAGTAAATGTGCATGATTTCAGCCTACAGCCATAAGCTAGAAAAGCTGTAAGTAAACATCAGCCCAGCTGTTTGCTCTCATGGCTATTGTTTCCACCTGAAGATGTTTCTATAGCAACAGCACAACCCCCCCCCCCCCCCCCCCAACCACACACACACACAAAGACTGCTGATGTACATGGCCATCAGGTGCTGTAAATCTTTCCAGGGGCACTAAAGCCTCTATCCACTATATAACCAATGCAGTTTTACATTTCAGTAATGCGTCAGTTTTGCCTTGTAGATTTTTTGTGTTTTCTCAGTTGCAAAGGGAATAAAGCTAGATACAGCAGAAAGGGAAACCAAAAGCCATTTAAAAATTAAATATTTATGAAGTGCATATGATTCTGGTGCTATTGTACTGGTTTGTGCTGTATTCGGTTATTCCGGTGGAAGTTAATTATTGTATGCCATGCTGATGTCACATGGAAAAGATAAAGGTGCACGTAGTGTTTTTTTACAGGGACAAATAATTTTAACCTCAAAATCATAATAATTTTATATCTATATATATAATTTAATATAAAAACAAATTGACAGTCTGAACCTTTAAACTCGTTAATTTCTAAAATCTTTCCCGTTCAGGTTTTTTTCAGCATTGTTCAATATCTTATTAATGAGAAATTCAGTACAGATGTAGTGGAGAAAACAAACATTGGACTTAAAGTCTCAGAGTGCAATGCACCTGTGCAGTAAAGTTACAGCAGATACTCATCGGAGCTATTTAGCAATATTAGGATGAAATGTGAAGCTTTAGAACCTGTCTTTGAGCAGAGTGGATAGATAAGGACATGAGAGAGGTGGACAGGCTAAATGTCTAACACGCTAAGACATTGATCTCTTTAGGTCGAGATGAATTGATCATAAGAAGATAGTTAAATGGTTGTGTAGGAATCTTCTTAGATTATTCTTTCTCAATGTATTCCTTCAGCTTAAAGGATTAAAGGAATAACAGTGACAATATGGAAATAAAATATCCACTTTGTCTTCCTTTATCCTAAGTGGAGTACACAGCACCCTTTTAGGAACTTGTATTTTCTATCACAAGTAAAATATTGTAATCGCAGACTACTCAATTCAATACTTTAAAATAATTTTAGTGACTCGGTTCTTTGAATCTCGTCCATCAAAATGAAAGTTTTTTTTTTGAGTCATTTAGTTCATTTCGTTCTTTTGAGCAGAAATAAAATTTAAATGTTACATTTTCAATAAACAGACCCCCAACACGTCTACATACACACATTTTGGTTATACTGTAGTTCCAGTAATGAAAATATTACAATGTAGCTAAGGACATATTATGATAAACAGAATGAGCAGCTCACCATCATATCTTCTGGTCCGAACCGTTCGTTCTTTTGTCACATTAATCTAATAGACGCTATGTAGTGCATTACACAGGAAACGGGATTGAGCGGTTCTTCTCATGAGTCTTCTAGTCCGAGTCGTTCGTTCTTTCGAATCTATTGCACTGCATAGCGTCTATGAGGGTCACGTGACTAAAGGCAGAGCGACCCGGACCAAAAGACTCAAAGGTAACTACTCAATTCTGTCTCCTGTACATAACCTACGGAGGTTTAGTGATGCTTTGCGCATGCGCGCCCAGTAGAAAATTAACGAATCACTGTCCGAGACTACTCGTTCTTCTGAATTAAAAAGAATGAATGGTTCATGAACGACCCATCACTACTTTAAAAAGCTTATGCATATGTATTATTTGAGTGCAAGCGTACAGAAGTTGATTTGAAAAACTGAATTAAAAATTTTGTTGTCTGTTTTCCCTCTACAGGAAACGGAAGTGAGCGAGAGGAGGAAGAGGTGTCAGTTTCTTGAGCGGGAAGTAAAGAACAAGATCTTGGCATGCCAGAGTTTAGTAAGTTTAATCAGCTCACCTTTACTTTACAATCGCTTTCAATGTTCTTCTTCAGTGTGCAGTTGTGGACTCTGACAGGCAGAGCAGAGCAGAGAAACGTCTTCTCCTTGTTTTGTCCTCTTCTTCTTGTTTTCCGCAACCAAGTATAAAGATGCTTCTTCAGGAACTCACAATGTATTGTAAATATTTGTGAAAAACCTGAATTTATGTTCAGCAGGCAGCTGATAGTTTCTCAGGAGCCATAGAAATTTGATGTACATAGTAAATAGATTAATGAACAACCATGGCCACTACAGGCCAATCAGTAATGTAATGTAATCAGTAAAAGTAAATGTTATGTTGTACTGGAGTCTCTTTGGTGTTCCTGATCAGACCTGAGAACATGCAGTTTTTACAAATCATGCATGATTAGAGATCAACACAGTGCCGCTAGAAACTTCTAACTATGGAACAAATATGAATGCTAAGCTCGTGTAGCTATCTATCTACCTGTCTCGCTAAGGATGATGGATAACAGTGGTTGCCACGGTATGAAATATTACATTCTGGCACGTCTCTTTGCCTTTAAATAAATCAGAGTACTTTAAGATGATGATACTAAAATGCCACTTACATCCAGTAAGTAATGTGCTAGCGGTGGATGAGCTGTTATGTGCTAAATTAACAACAATAAATTGTTCGTTGCGATATATTAAGGATTTATTAAGCTGAAATCAGTTACTTTTCAAAAGTCACAAACATACTCATTGTAATGTCCTAAATATCCAGGAGCCAGATTTGCTGTTGTAATTTAATTTAATCCCCTTCATGAATCAGAGGTGGCTTAGAAGCGGAAATGCACAGGACAGCAGCAAGGATTAAAGATGACACACTGGATATCAGGGGTTGTCAGGGCAGAGAGGACTCTGGGAATTTATTGTTATGTAATTGGAACCGGCCTTTGTGGACAGAGTGTCCTCACATCAACTTTTGGTTATTTATACCAAACACCTTGCAGGGGAGCGGAGTAACGTCCAGCAGCTAGAGGCTACAGTTTCACCAAGGGGAATTGATCTAATACACAGTATATTATTATGGGATAACGCTAACCTAAATGTACGTATATTAAGGGTCTATTTCTAGACTCTTTTAATCATTTCAAGCTTAAAAAGTCTTTAATGGATTATATTTTTATTATACTTTTTTCTTTTCTTACATAAAGGGTTTGACTGCAAAATGCAAAATGTATTTCTCTAAAACAATTCATGAATCAGCTGATCCAAATTTAAGCCCCTGATATCCAGCGTGTCATCTTTAATCCATCCTGCTGCCCTGTTTATGACTGCATTTGATCAAAATAAGGCCTAATCCTGGCAGTAGAAGTTCTGGTTTCAAGTTTATTCACTGTCTACAGCCATCTACTCTTCTGATTTTCAAACACCTGCCATGTAATTGGGCATGTCAGGGTGGAAAGGCATATGACCAGTGTTGGGTGTAACGCGTTACAAAGTGTAGAGTACTCTGATTATTTTTTTGATGTAACGAGTAATCTAACGTGTTAGGTCCGCCATTTAAGTACTCAGTTATTTAGTTATATTTTAAAAATGTAATCCGTTATTCAGACAATTTATGTAATCCCTGAGCCAGACAGCAGTCATTCCGTTAGTGTGTGTGAAAGTCGTCCTACAAGCCCCGCCCCTGCCACTGCCCCTGATTACCCGCCCCCCCTCTGTTATTCCTGCTGTTAGTAGTTAACAGATTAGCGGCCAAACTTCACTGAGTGATGATGGTAGAATAATTATGAAGGTCTTGAAAGTAACTGAAAGTAATCAGTTACATTACAGCATTACCGTCTGATAAAAGTACAGAGTTAGAGTACTTTTCCATTGCAGAAAATGAAAACTCCTTTGTGATTCCTCATGCATGTTGTTTCAACATGCATGAGGAATCACAAAGGAGTTTTGGAATCACAAAGGAGTTTTCATTTTCTGCAATGGAAAAGTACTCTAACTCTGTACTTTTATCAGACGGTAATGCTGTAATGTAACTGATTACTTTTTAATGACAGTAATTTTGTATAACAGGTATAACAGTTCGCGGGTGGCAATATCGCTGCTTCTGTATCAAATATCCAAAATAAAAATGATTTCCAAAATATATAACATTTTCCTCACTCAAAATGAACAAGGAACAACATATGTCACATAAAGTAGTGGAGGAGAAAATACAATATTTTACTTTGACATGTAGTGAAGTTAAATGACATGTTCTTTAAAAAACTACCGGTACTTGAAAATATGGATTATTATTATTAAGTATGATTTTTGTATGATTTTGCAAACACTATAATCTACCATTCAAGTTTTGTAACAATTGATAAATCAGCCTGCAGACATGTTTGTATGCAATATGCAATACAGTGTCAATACTAGATTTAGTAGTTTATTTACAAAAAAAGTGAACTCATGCTTTGATTTTATTATTTTATTATTATTATTATTATTTAATTATGATGATGATTATTTTTAAGTGAGTTATACTGGCAGAAATGTGAAAAAACTAACAACTGATCAACATTTAAAACATTATAAAAAGTTCCATTTACAATGCAGCCACCTCCTCTACCAGTTACAGTTTCACTTCTGTAGTTGGTGACTGCACGTCATAATGACAGTTATGACATAATGACCATGACAGTTGGGGAAACTGCAATGGCAGTAATAGACTAAAAGTACTCTTCTTCTTAGCTTTAGCATTCTCCAAAATCCATCAAATGCATCTAGGTTATGGCAGTTGCCATTTTGCTCAGACAGTAGCTTAGATTTATTGAATGCATAACAGAAAGAAGCACTGCCATTAGCTCTTAATAATGAGCTGCATTTTGTAATGCATGATGTAATGTGGTTGTTCGCTGACAAATTTAGTTATAAATATGTACGTTAAAAGCTTCTCAACAAGAGATGTATAGGGTTGGATAACAAAATGTAAAGGTTTTGTTATAGACAAGCTTGTGGGAGAAAAACTAGTTGGCAAAATGAGTGAAAGTACAAAGTTGTCATTTATAGCATTTTGCAATCAAACAATTCATTTTCTGGGATATGGATGAACATGCTAATATGATGCAAGTTAATATTGCTGCATTTACATATTACATTTATTTCATATAAATGAGCACTTGAAGCTGGTGGCCGTTATTTAAGTAGCAAATTCTCAGGAGGATAATAATTAAGACGCTAAACAAATAAAGTTTACATTTTACAACTTTTTAAAGGTGAGTGAAAATGTAGTAGTGTCCCAAGGCCAAGATTGACTCTAATTCTCTAATGGTCTAATGTTGATTGAGCGACAGGATAGTGACCGAGCTGCATATACTGTATACACAACATGCAGCAGTTTATTTTCGGATTCTGTGTTGGTGCTACAATGCAAACTTGCAGAAATATGACGCTCGGCCTCCTGTATGATGCACAAATGTCATACAGGAAAAATAATGAGGCAGTGATTTACTGCGCTGAGAGGCCACCCATGCAGCTGCTTACGCGAGTTTTTGAGTTTACTGTCTCTGTTTGAGGTTATTAAAGGTCAGAGGTGGGTAGAGTAGCCAAAAAATTTACTCAAGTAAGAGTAGCTGTACATCAAAATAATATTACTCAATAGTTTCTTTTTTCTTTCTTTTTTTTTTTTAAAAGAAATATATATATATATACATATATATATGCTGAAGTGTTTGTCTGTTTTGGCAGATAGAGAAGTCACCACAGTACGAAGCTGTTCTTTTGCAAGCAAAACATGCTTTGTATATGATGTCAGGGTGGCGTCATATTTTTTGGGATGCACAAAAAATTACAACACGTGTGTTGGCGATTAAATCTGTACTGAAATATACTTATATATTCATAGACTGTTACAGTAACATTATATGTACAATTAAAGTTAAAATATAATCACAAAAACTGGGGAAAAAAGCATTCTATACCCAGTGCAAGATTGTACACTAACCAGAAAATCCCGCTAGCCGCGACATGGATTTATGGGCATTCCGCGAAATTAGAGAAAGATGCGGAAACTTTTGTTTGCGCATGCTCAGTGAGCGTATGACGGATTCACAGGTAGGATGAATTTATAGAACACCGGCTGAAGACCCGATTGGTCAAACGGAGTCATGTGATCATTGTTTCTGCGTCTGATTGGTGAAACAGTAATGCAGCTGCTTTTTTTCCTTCTCTTTTTGACAATAAATGGTTAGAAAAGTAACGTGTCGACTGTAGCCGAGTGTAGCGGAGTAAGAGTAGCGCTTTTTTTTCACAAATCTTCTCAAGTAAAAAGTATGGTGCAGTAAAACTACTCATAGAAGTACATTGTTTCCAAAAAGTTACTCAAGTACAGTAAATGTAACTCATTACTACCGACCTCTTTTAAAGGTTGTACATATATGTAACCCAGTGTTCCTATTTTTTCACTTGCTGTTCAGTTCAATTACTTTTTACACAACACTACTGATGCATCATTCATATGAGTCAGCTCTTTGAGTCTGCTATTGTATCTGAATGTTGGGAGTAGTCTTATATTTTGTAGTTGTAGTCAAAATTGTTCACAGAAGCCTATTTTTCAAAGTCAATATTGTTTCTAAGCATAAATAAATTAATTTTAATCCAGCTCTAAGTCAAATCGATATTACTTTCACTGATTACATGAAAGCAGTTAATAAAAAATATTGTTTCTGGTTCACACTCTACAGAACATGATGTTCTCGTTGTCCATGTTCATGGTTAGATAGTAATGTACGTTAGCCGTAATTGAATTGAATTTAATTTTATTTATATTGCACTTTTAACGACGGCCATTGTCACAAAAGAGCCCCACACAATTAATTCATTCTTATGGAAATGAGTTTAAAAGTTGTGATGAAATATGTATGAATTATAATTATCAGTTTGTCCCTGATGAGCAAGCAGAGGACAACGGTGGCAAGGAAGAAACTTCCTTAGATGACAATAGGAGTAAACCTTGAGAGGGAACCAGACTCAAAAGGGAACCCAACCTCATTTAGGTGATATCGGATAGCAGAGATTGATTTGTGGTCATACTCTGTGCCATAAGAGACGGTGGTCAGGTCGAAATAATTATATATAGTAGAAGTTGCTCCACTACATAAAGTAACAGCTCTTGGCACACTATTTTCCATTACTGTTTTGGGTACTGTTTGATTTAGGACAGTGCACAATGGATGGATTGATGGATGGATGGATGGATGGATGGATAGAGTTGATTGAGGCTGGACTTAAGATAGCTAATAATTATACTGTTTTGTGTTATTCTGTAATGTGTGTATTTCCATGGATTTCACTGAAATGTCAGAAATTGACAGCCGTGATTGAATCACCTGGAACTAATTGACTTAAATGATTAGTTTAGCACGAAAGAAGCACGAATCCCTATATACTGTAGATACTTGTTACTGAAGACCATCTTCATCTCTGGTTAAGACTTACTTTCAGTGATGCAGTTTCCTCCCCATGCTCTCCCAACTATTCATTTATCATGAGTAAACTGATTTTATAAACTCTCCTCCATTTGTGGAGAAAGTTTTTAGCAGGCTAAAAAATATTAATGAAGTCAGCCTTATATATTAATCACTAGTGGATGAGGTAAAATAAAAGACACTTTCCATCAGAGACCAGACGTATGCTTCAGGTACAATTCAGAAGTAATGACATTTAAAGCTGTTTTCGATGCTCTATTTCTTAGTCTGTCCTTTGGTTCCTGTACCCTTTTCATTGTAACCCTGTACCCTGAACCTCGGCTGAATTAGTACAGTTGAGCTGAGCTTCTCTTAGGATCTGCAGGAACAGGTGCCACACCTGGAGCTAAAGTTCAGGTCACATTGTCAGTCTGAAGTTCTCTCTCTCTCTCTCTCTCTCTCTCTCTCTCTCTATCTCTCTCTATTTGGTGAGTACAAACTAAAAAGTCAGTGACTTTGACTGTGCCATGGTTGTTAGTGCCATGGGCTGTTTTTTAGAAACTGTATCTCATGGGCTTTCCACTCAAACACCAGTCTGTTGAGTTTACACAGAACTACATGGATTATTGCTTGGAAAGTCATCACCTACTCTTTTTCCAATCTTCAGCTGTCCATTTTCTGTAAACCTGTGGTCACTATGGCTTCAAATGTCAGTTCTTGACTGAGAGGAGTGGTTTCCTGCTGTTGTGGTTTATCCAGCTCAAGGTTCGATGTGTTGTGCATTCTGGAAAGCTTTTCTCCTAACCATGGTTTTAAAGAACAATTAAACAGTGGTTTGTTTCCATGAATGTTAAGTGATTGAATTGCAAAACATTTGTACGTGCAACACAAGTACATCACCTCTTTAACCCTTACATGGCTACAAAAAGACAAACTCTTTTTTCATGTCGGTAAAGTCATGCACTACTTATGTGAAATAAATGTCAATTCATGTATACAACATCTTTTTTCCCTTTAAGATACAGTAGATTTGAAATCCTTTAAAGTTTGAGAGGCGTGGCCTAATGAACAGGTCATAGGACATAGTCAAATAAGTGATTCTGAATGTTCCCTGTGGCCACTGGTTTTATTTTCGAATGCTGAGATTAAGGGTGAGATTTTACTTATGTTTGTTTTTAGAACCTAGTGTGTGTTCTTAAAAAAAATGACAGCCTTCCATTAGCTTTATAACATATAGTTTTAGTGTAAAATTAAATAAGTAAATTTCAGACAACAAGCATACGCTGACTGGCCCAAAAAAAATCACACACTTTAATATTTTGTTTGCTTGCCTTTAGCTTTGATATGGTGATATTAACTGTCAATATATTAACAAGATGCTGAAAGCATTCTTTAGAAACGTTGGCCCATATTGATAGGAGAGCATCTTGCAGTTGATGGAGATTTGTGGGATGCACATCCAGGGCACAAAGCTCCCGTTCCACCACATCCCAAAGATGGTCTATTGGGTTGAGATCTGGTGACTGTGGGGGCCATTTTAGTACAGTGAATTCATTGTCATGTTCAAGAAACCAATTTGAAATGATTCGAGCTTTGTAACGTGGTGCATTATCCTGCTGGAAGTAGCCATCAAAGGATGGGTACATGGTGGTTATAAAGGGATGGACATGGTCAGAAACAATGCTCAGGTAGGCCGTGGCATTTAAATGATGCCCAATTGGCACTAAGGGGCCTAAAGTGTGCCAAGAAAAACTCCCCCACACCATTACACCACCACCACCAGCCTGCACAGTGGTAAAAAGGCATGATGGATCCATGTTCTCATTCTGTTTACGCCAAATTCTGACTCTACCATTTGAATGTCTCAACAGAAATCGAGACTCATCAGACCAGGCAACATTTTTCCAGTCTTCCCCTGTCCAATTTTGGTGAGCTAGTGCAAAATGTAGCCTCTTTTTCCTATTTGTAGTGGAGATGAGTGGTACCCGGTGGGGTCTTCTGCTGTTGTAGCCCATCCGCCTCAAGGTTGTGCGTGTTGTGGCTTCTCAAATGCTTTGCGGTTGTAACGAGTGGTTATTTCAGTCAAAGTTGCTCTTCTATCAGCTTAAATCAATCGGCCCATTCTCCTCTGACCTCTAGCATCAACAAGGCATTTTCGCCCACAGGACTGCCGCATACTGGATGTTTTTCCCTTTTCACACCATTCTTTGTAAACCCCAGAAATGGTTGTGCATGAAAATCCCAGTAACTGAGCAGATGTGAAATACTGAGACCGGCTCGTCTGGCACCAACAACCATGCCACGCTCAAAATTGTTTAAATCACCTTTCTTTCCCATTCTGACATTCAGTTTGGAGTTCAGGAGATTGTCTTGACCAGGACCACACCCCTAAATGCATTGAAACAACTGCAATGTGATTGGTTGATCAGATAATTGCATTAATGAGAAATTGAACAAGTGTTCCTAATAATCCTTTAGGTGAGTGTACTTCATGAGATATTGAATTTGACTGAATATATCTAAATCTGTATTTTTTTTCTTTTACAAGATGCTTATATGTTAATGTAGTTCGAACAAAATGGACTTTATAGGCATTAATCAGAGCACACAGACAAAGTTAAAATGTGGGTATCATTCTTAAACATACATAAAGTTTCAATAATGTTTCAATAAAACAATTATAAGTATAAATATAATGGTTTTTGTCTTCACTGCAATATGTATATATATATATCCATACATGGTCAATTCATATATTGCAGTATATACTGTAATGCCGTATATTCAAGGAAGAAATACTCCCGCAAAAGGATAACCTGATAATTTAGTACATTCAAGAAGTCCATACCTATTTATATTGTCACATGACGTTGCTAACCCTAGACTTGACCAACTGGAGTTCTCATCACATTGTGTGTGTGGAAATTTTATGTTCACTATTAAACATAGCTGTGCTTTCAACATAGATGTGCTTTTTTCTGTGATTAAATTTTTTTTTTTTTAAGTATTTAAGTGATCCTTGATCAAGGTAATTCATCATTTTTTCTAACTACTTTTTTCCCCAAAAAGTTGACAGTTCAGTAATATCTCTCCAGGATTTAATAACACAAGAGTTGATTTGTAATCTGATTCCATTAATATCCACATTCTCTTTACCTTTTTCTTTTTTTTATGCATGCTGCATTTTTTTGTTGAAATAAACATCTTGCCAGACAAAACACATTTGGACTACGTTGTAGATCTGAGTATATTTGATTTTTATTTCTGAGCTGGTCTGATAAGATGCAACATGATGTCATGAATGTTCCCAGCTGAATCTTCAGAAATAAATGTCCTCACAGGCCATGTTGTGTTCAATGTCCCAGTCTACAGAAGCTGTCATGTCTGATACTCCATGTGACACACAGAGTGTGGTTCAGTCTGATGATCATGAGGATGCCAGACAGACAGAAGCAGGGCAACTGATGCACTTTGGCATATGAAAGAGCCAGGAGGAGACGGAATGCTTAGTCAGAGCCAGACGAAAGTGGGTGGCTTTAAAGGTCCGCTGCTAAACCATGAGCTCCCAAAAAACTCCTTGTTCTTCAGTTTTGCTTTTCAGCAAAAGGATACTTCAGTAACAGCAAAGTGTTAGTTACCCGACATACTTTGTATTGTCTATACCGCTTTATCCTGTATACAGGGTCGCAGGGGGCTCAAGTGACTTAGGGCACAAGGCAAGGTGCACCCTGGTCAGGGCACACACTCACGCAGTTTGGGAGCATCAGTTAGCCTAATCTGCATGTCTTTGGACTGTGAGTGGAAACTTGAGTACCAGGAGGAAACCCACCAAGCACAAGGAGAACACACAACCTCCATGCACACAGAGATGGGAATCGAACCCGGTCCCTGGAGGTGCAAGGCACAGTGCTAACCACTACACCACCGTGCTGTCTATACTTTGTATAATAAATTTTTTTCATGCAGTCTTTATTGTTTATTAGTTTTAATATTTTTTCATTTGTTTTTTCAGTGTTTTAAATACTTAAATAACATACAAAAGTATTACCCCTGCATGTGAGACAATGCTCAATCGGTATACTGTATATTAAATGACCACAATGTACTTTTCAACAGGTATTCACCTGACCATAACAATGACTGGATGCTGCTGATTTGTTTCTCCATCTTGTTATGTTATTTTTGGGCAGTGTGAAAAGTGCATGAAGGCAGATGCAGAGTGCATTGCTTTTAATAGCTTTTTCACTCTCTTGGCACATTAAATGAAGGGTGACAAAGTTGAGCTCATTTGTAGTTTGTGCAGGCTAAAGGGATTTGTGCCCTGGAGGAAATGTTATATTTGCTCAGCTTATAAGTCTGCTGCTGCTGTATTACAGTTTGGCCTGGTAAGAGATATTAAGACAGTGACAACATGGTGCGCGCTACAATAACCGGTGCAATTTGCTACTGTATGTCTGTTATAAAATATGTCATATTTATAGTGATTATCCTCTGTTTGATTTGGGACAAATCTTTGGGTGTGGCAGGACTCCTGATTATAACTAGAGTTACATTATATGTTCAGCAGTATGTGGAAACCTGACCATCACAACCAGATGAAAATCCCTTTCTAAAACCAGTCTTCACTCTTCTGGCAAGGCTTTCAACCAGATTTAGGAGCATGGCTGTTAGGATTCGTGAGTATTACTGAGGCTAGGAACTGATGCTAAACAAGGAGAACTAGTGTGCATGCAACTCCTCCAAAAGGGGTTCAGTTTTACTGGGATCGAGGTCAGGCCACTCAGCATCTTCCATTCCAATATTTGGAAACCTTGTCTTTATGGACGTCACAACAGTTTCCCGGCTGATTTTGTACCTCTTTTTAAAGTTATAGTTAAATAAAGTTCCTAAAGTCTCATAACCTTTTCATTGAAGTTAATCAGAAAACTAAACAAAGGTGAGATTTCTCAAAGTATCTCTTAAACTGTCCATAAAAAACAGACATGAAACCCTGTAGACCATTGAGTCATATTCAAAGGCTTAAAGCTCAATCATAAAACCCTTAAGTAATGTGACTGTCATTCTGTTATTTCTGCTTGGAAGATTACAAATCTCTGACACTGGGATGACAGAGTTATGTAAACGGTATCCGTCCTGTAGGATGCTGTCAAGTAGTGTTTCATTTTCGATGTCTCCTATAATTTCAGTCAATCATATGAACGTAAATCCGAAGGGATGATTGAATGTGACACATCACTGACTACGATATATATAACTATAGGCCATGTTAATATTCATTGGTATACATGGTATACATTGGTATACACTGGTGGTTCGTTCTGTCTGGTGGTGCAGATGTAACACAATGTTGAATGATCAGCTTCAATCAAACCTTCGAATTTACATTCCATTGACATTCACCTGAGTTATGCAAATGGTGTCTGTTCTGTCGGACATTGTCAAGTAGGGTTTCATTTTAAATTTCAGAAAACTTATGTCGTAATACCACACTGACAAATATCTCTGCCTATGAATTTGCATGCTAAATTCTCCACCCCATGCCTTACTGCACTGCACAAAGCTAATCAGTTGCTTTCTGTTTCTATCTGACAGAAGCATGAGCTCCAACGGGCGAAACAAGAACGGAAACGCCTCAATCTGCAGCTGTTCAGTCACAGCCTGAAGGCGGAGCAGTACGAGGAGGTAAGAGTTAATCGACAGATCATATTTTACTTTGCTCTTAAAAAGTTTCATGTGGCTTTCACTGCATCCATCTAGCACAATCGGACACCACGATCTGATCAATAACCGCTAATAACCTCGGCCTGATGGGAGCTCAACTAGTAATTCGAAGGAGACGGTTCTCAAGTGTTTTCTGTGAAATGAAGTTGAATAAATAAATAAATAAATAAATAAATAAACTCAGTAAATAAAAAAGCACCCGGGTAAGTTTTAGGCAAACCTACACAAAAGTATGGCGTCTGATCAGGTTCATAATCCCACAAATACAGTTAATTGTGATGTAAAACATCAAAAATGTGTTTGAATGATTATAAAGCGATTACGTTTATTTATAGACTGATGAATCTGCAGTTGCAATCATTTGGTGTGGATTTTTTAGACCCTGATGTGGTTTGATTTATTTCTGTACTGTGTCAGTCTCCTGCAATTCCCACCAATCACATCACAATCACAAATCTGAGGGTATGACTAAAAAGTGACTACACTGCATTACATCTGCTCGGTGTGCATGTGTATATGACACATAACTGGCTATGCCATATTTATAGTAATGTTTTCAAATCTGTTCATTTCATTGCTATGTACCAGTGCTTTGTTCTGTCTGACTGGCACATGGCACAGACGTAACGCAATGTGATCAGCTTGAGTCATACCCTCTACTTTACATTCATGTGATGGTTAAAATTGTAGGCGACAATTGATCTGACAGCCTGCCAGGAATACCAATGTATTTGTGAATCGAACCACACCAGGAAAGTCTCATAAAAACACACAAGATCAAGGAATGTTTATAAAGGATGAGCGGTGTGTAAATGCACCATCGTCAGTCTGTAAATAAATGTAATTATGAGATATGTACATTTGTGAATGACACGGAATGACGTGGATTACTAAATACTGTACATACTTACTGAATATGTGAATCAAGGAGTCACGTCACATCAGGTCCTTTCCATTCAGTGTGAAGAAAATGATGGGTACCGTTTTACACTGAATGAATTAAACCATTGATGAAGTATGGCCCTATGCAGTTCAGAATTCATCATATTAGCAGCCACATCATCACATGTTAATGGAATATTGGACTTCCTGCTTTGGGGACGTATCCCAGGTCTGCATCTTATGATTTGAAAACCTTCAGAATTTACTCTGGTGGAGTTTTTTTGCTTGATTATTGACTTTGAAACGGCTATTTTCAGGAAGGTGTTCTTGATCTGGGTAATTGTTGTGAGTTTTCCTACATTAGGAAAGAATTTTTCTGTCATTCCCCACAGTTGTTTTCCATGGTCTTCTTGGCTTTTTAGCTTTTGGGAACTAAACAGTGGATTTGTTTGTTTTTTTTTTTCTCAGATTTTCTCCCTAATTTAGTCGTGTCCAATTCCTCCCCATCACTAGGGGCTCTCCCACATTAAGGCTACGACTACCACTCAGCTGGCAGGGCCGAAGACTATCAGGTGTTTCCTCCGAACCACGTGACGCCAGTCAACTACATTATTTCGAACTGCTTGCTCACACACAGTTGGGGGCGGCGTAACACACTCGGAGGACAGCGCTATCTGCTCCTTATGCTCACTGACGCCCCTGATTGGCTGTAGAGCCGTGATTAATGTGGAACCTCTCGTCCCTCCCCGCTCTCTCTCTCCCGAGAGAGCTCGGCCAATCAGCTCTCTCGAGACCTTCGGCTGCGAGAGGTTACAGCATCACCCGGGAATCGAATGATAAGACGAGCACTTTAACACTGCGCACCGATTTCTTTGTTTTTAAGAGTGGGGAACCAACTGTGTGTCAGGGGAAAAAATGTGACAAAGGAGATTTTCAAAGAGGGTTCAAGACTTGGATTTAACAATGGTAGAAAGGCATTGCACGTGATGGAGACTATGTTGAGGAGTACCTTTGTATGGGGGAAATGTTTCTCTAACGACCTGTGCAATTTGATATATTAGATAGTAAAAACTTACCTTTTTAGGTATTAAGCCCTTGTGTTAAGAATTAACATTAGTTTGGCATTTGTTTCCAAAAAAATCACTTGAAATCGACTTGTAGATGTTTTATCTGCTTCCTTGTAAGTGAACGCCAAAGAGAACCATTTTTGCCCCTGTGTTTCCTACATCGTTCATCCATAAGTTCATCCACTTTCAGATCGTATACTTCGATTTAACTTCAGACCCAAACTGCGCAACTGTTTTATTTATTAAAATGGTCATTTAAATATTTTTTTTGTCATTAATATAGTAGTTAGTGCATATTTTCAAGTTTTTGAAAAAGTAATTTTTCAGCACATTTTACTCCCTTGGTCGCTACAGAAGCCTGCTAGCACACAACGCTGCGCACGCTGTTTATATTGTGCATACATTAGATGTAATCAGAAACACATCTCATTTCTCCTCTTTTTTTTGCATGATTTTCCTGCAAATGCATATGTATGAGGATGAGAAGTCCAATTTGTGCATTTTGGCATGTGCACGATGTGGCTGACTTGCTCTCTATGGGCTCAAACAGCTTAAATCAGACTTTCAATCTGGTTGTTCCTGTATGTGGGTAATAATATCTCTCTTGAGTATCTCTCTTGAGTATCTCTCTACTGTGATGCTTAGAGGGTTCACATTTACATTCCACATCTATCTGTTACTTGGAGAAGTTCCGGTGGCATTGAGACGAAGAACCAGTGTCTCCTTACTACAGATAATGGATAATACTCTGAGAGCAGCAGATTGGGGCTCTGGCCACTAATGGTGTTGTTATCGATGGTGCTTTTTGCCAAGTGTCCTGGCCACGGCATGACTCCCTCAGAGTACTCCTCAACATGTTCTTCTTCTCTCACGACCAAGTGAAAAGGAACCATCTGTTCGAGCTCCAGAGCAGTGCAGATCAAATGCTCAATCAGATAGTGACTCTCAGCCTCTCTGCCTCTCACCCGCCGTCCCCCACCCACTCTGTGATCAAGGGCTTGTTTGGCATATTGGTGAGATGTTAACGATCTTGGGTAGAGAGATTTAATGCGCCCAGGATATATGCACTCTGACATCAGGACAGACATTTTCTCAACTGCCATGCTGGGATCGATACGAGATACAAATTGACTCGTTTCTTCAGTCCAGCTTCGGTGATACAGTATATATCCTGATGAATGAGAAGGAGCATGTGTCTGGCCCCTGAGTGATTCTGCTTCTGAGACAATACAGATTACAGAGCTTGATTGCAATCTTAGCACCACGACATATCAGTCTGAAGTCTAAGAAGCAGTTCTAACACAGGGTACAGATTTTGCACTTGAACACACCAGATGGACAACAGCTGCCCGCCAAACAGACAGATAGCATCTGCACAAAGCTAAAAACCAAATTAGACGGGAGACGTGAATTGAGTAGTAGCGACACCGATGCAGAAAGTGATTTGGCTTCATGATGGACTTTTTCCATCTCCTGGTGTGGAGAAGGCGCCAGCGCAGACGTCAGTTTGGCTGCGCGCTGTCATCTCTCCAGTGGGTGCAAGTGCACATTTTTGGACTTGTCCAAGATCAGATGGATATGCTTTAATGACTGAATTCACCACATATACTTAAACAAAAGTCAGTTTTCATGTTTTGAAGCATATAAATTGACAATTAAAAAATATAAAATATATAAAATATACAAGATGCACACCTTTTACCATTAAAAGCATAAGGTTAAAGGTCTGCTACTACGAGTTGTATGAAAAAGTATTGTGCTTTCAATATTTTTGTTATCTAATTGCATAAGTTTAAAATCATAAATCTTAGTTTGCAGGAACAAATGCGTTTACTCCTATATTTTTCATATTTTCATATTCATAATTTTATTTTGGTTAACCAGGATAATCAATTTAACAAGAAATCCCTACCTCAGTGTCGGTTGCAATACAGCAGGGGACACAGATCGAACACACAGATCAAACACTCAACAGACATAGTTAGGTCTAAAGCTGTACTATATAAGTGATTTGGATTATAATCAAATTAATTCAAATTTGATCAGTTTTTTGTCCCTGCTGTAGTATTAGATAAAACTTGTATATAAAAGGGTAAACTGGTGGTCATATGTTTCTAAAATTTATTTTTTGCATGCGTTTTCACAGATCTAGTATAAAACTAAATTAATGGCACCATCGATGCCTCTACTGACTGACGACATTTTGTGTTAAATCCCAGTTTATTAAATAAGTAATAATAATAATAAGAAGAATAAAATGCTGGTATGTGGGATTAATTTTCCGGGCTTGTTTTTCCTAAAATTGATGGTCTAGACTTTAAGTGTGTACTGTAGGAAGTGCAATTCCTAATAAATTAATACGTCAAGAAGATTAATGATGCTAGGAAGACATAGTGCTTACTGTATGTCTCAGGGTGTGTGAACAACAACTTGTTTTCATGATATGTGCAGATTCTGTGCTGCTGAATAAGCTGAGTTTTTGTGGATACTTTCTCACCATAGATTTTATTTAACTGCTCAGTTCTCTCATTCATCACTACACAAGGCAAGATCCACAATGCATCTGAGCACACTACTGTCTGTCTGAGAGTTTTCTAAATGGCCTTTCTCACTTCTCTTCTGTGCCATGTGAAGGTGAAGTCGGACTATGAGCAGCTCAGAGAGACATTGGCGAGTGTAAAAGAGCAGAGGGACTCGGCAAGACGGGAAAAAAATGAGCTCCAAGGAAAACTGGAGAATCTTGAACAGGACCTAAAGGTGAGGAATGCTCACGGTCACAGTAGTTAGTTAGTAGAGCTTTATTTAAAGGGCTTTCAAATACAAATCAAATTCAAATTTGTCACATACACAGTCATACACAGTACGATATGCAGTGAAATGCTTAAACGACCGCCCGTGACCTTAAAATAAAAGGTTATTAATAGGAAATAAATCTGAAAAAGAATTATAATAAAATAGAAAATAAATTTAGCTAGATAAGAAATATAAGAATAATATATCTATAGAATACAAAATATACAATATAAGAAAAATATAATCAATTAATTTATCATTATGTTTAAGCCTCCTTAATAATAATAATAATAATAATAATAATAATAATAATAATAATAATAATGGGTGGCTTTAATTTTCATCAAGAATGACAACCGTTTACACATTTGGCTCAGTATGTTTAATCTTTCAGGCCTCAAATCTACTTAGCATACCTGTTTATGTCTTTAATAAAAGGAATCTCAATAACAGCACTCCTGCAAATGGATCATCACACTACAGTATCTAAAAAAATCCATCAACATCTTGTAATATTATTTGTAGAAAATACTTTCAAAATTTTAGTGCAAATATATGAGGAAGAAATCACAAGTAGATAATAGGGATGGGAATCAACAGGGACCTCCAGGTATTAGATTATCACAGGTGTAGATTTGATTTGTATTGTGACTTTTTAAATTATCAGGCAAATTTGTTAGAATTCTAAAACAAGTTAGCGAATAATTTGCTCCTACTACTTACTTTGTGAATAGTTTAGAGGGCACCATTGCAGGATTAGATAGATAGATAGATAGATAGATAGATAGATAGATAGATAGATAGATAGATAGATCGATCAGCAGTTCACAAAAAATGAATTGTTCATCCCACCCATGCATGCAACTGTAAGAAAAAAAAACATAAGAAACTGATTATTTTGCTGATTATTTGTAATTTTTTTCCAGAGCTGTAGATTGATAGCTTTATTAATCTCAAAGGGAAATTGTATAATTATAGAGGAAGCCCAACAGTTGCCCATTTCACATGTAAACATACAAGTATGTTGTTGGTCTTTAGGCTGCTCCTATTGAAGGGTTACCACAACCCTCCTATTTTATCTGGGTTTGGGACCAGCAGTGCATCCTATGGCTGGGGTTTGGGCATTGGGTGGGAACTGAACCCTGGGCCTTCCGCATGGTAGACAAAAAAATGACCACTGAGTCACCCATGCCCTGCAAACCTACATGTATATTAAATTTAAAAATCAGTTTTAAAAATCTTTTTTGGATATTTAAATAATTTCCCCCCATCTCTAGTAGATAACCATCACTAAATCTAAAGATTAAAATGAATGTAAACATATTATCCCAGTTTACTTAAACCCACATTAAGTCCATCAGTGCATCACAAGATATCTGTGGTTGTTTCATTCACTGATTCATGTATCCGTTAAATCCTGTCACTTTTCCTCTATACACTTTTCATGCGTGAAGTACTGTACAGTAATGAATTACTGAAGTGCAGCTTTCACCTCTAAAAAGTCCCAAGTAGAACTAATAAATTACTAAAAGCGATATTAAAGGTGCAGGAACAGGCTGACTGCTTTGCAGTCTGGTCCAGTAGTTGTAGTTTTTTTTTTTACACTGAATAAAAAAATAAATGCCTCACAACACTCATGGAAAACGTATTTATCCTGTCCACCTGAGTCGTTATTGATTTTGTAATAAAAAAAAAGAGGGATGATGGAAATTGATATAGGACAATGATTAAGAGAAAAAAACAAGGTATTTCTTTAGTTTAATGGATCATTTGTCTACTTCTCAGTGCTATAGGAAATATAGGAAATTTGTTTTCTCAATCGTCTTCTCATTAATTATGGGAAATAAATAAAATAATGATGAGAACATTAGTACAGAAGCTGTTTTACTTTAATACGTGTTTTATTACAGTGGAGTATTCACTATGCTGAAATGCACTATAGTTAAAATGCAAGTTTTACTTCTGTCTTAGAAGAAAATAAAGTTGAATAAGTCAGAGCTTTTAAGCTGCTTTATATTTCTAAGCCTTACAACTAATTTCACAGATGTAATTCCTCCTGTTCCGACTTTGCAGCATGCTTTCAGATGAACCTTTCAAATGTTGAGGGACAGGGTAGTGTGATGAGGAGGAGTTAGTCCTAGGGTGATTATTGTTCTATAACAGCATGTGTTTTATTACTGTTATGCCACAGGAATTTTCCAGCAGTAGATTTTATTGATTAAAGAACAATATGTCATATTGAGAAAGGTCCACAAAACAAATTACTTTAAGGTATTATCATCACTTTATAACCGCGTGGAACTGTTTCTTCAAGGGTTAATGCATTTCACAATATTGTCTGTGCACATCCTGAGTTGTTGCCAGTTTCCAAAAAAATCTCTCTCTCTCTCTCTCTCTCTCTCTCCTTTTTGTATGTGTGTGCGTGTTTGTCAGTGCATGTGTGAGGCTGCAGAAGCAAGGCAGCAGCTGGAGGCAGAGCATGAACAGGCCCTGGAGATCCTCAGCTCCACACAGCAGGAGATCAAGCTTCTGCGAAAGGCAAAGAACTGAGCAAGACACACACACACACACACACACACACACACACACACACACACACACACACACACACACACACACACACACACACACACACATTAGGCGGAAAGCAAATGATCAGCGTTTAAAATTTTTGTATTCGTAGCATAAAAAATGGGCAAGCGTAAGGATCTGACTTTGACAAGTGCCAAATTGTGATGGCTAGACAGCTGGACCAGAATCTCCAAAACAACAGGTCTTTTGGGGTTTTGTTGGTATGCAGTTGTTAGTGCTTACCAAAACATGTCCATTAAAAGATAACCAGTGAACTAGCAACAGGGTCATGGCCAGCACCTCTGTCCATCACCTGCAATAGGCATGTAAGTATCACAACTGATAAATCTCATTTTTAATATTATTTGGATGACCAGATATATATTCAAATCTTACCTAGGGAAGAGATGGCGCCAGGATGCACTATGGGAAGAAGCCAAGCCTTATTCATAGACCAAGTATACCCTTACTTCCCTAATGGCAGTGCCCTGTTTTGGCAGGATAATGCACCCTGCCACACTGTCTAGGAATGGTTTGGGGAACATGACAGAGAGTCCAAGGTCTTGACTTGGCCTCCACTTGACCCAGATAATCCAGTTGAGCATTTGCTAATAGGCTGAATGCTTTTTGGTTTGAACCTGTTTTTATGCATTCTTACACCAAAAAACAGAGCAGAGTAACACACACACACACACACACACACACACACACACACACACACACACACACACACACACACACACACACACACACTATTCTGTTTTGATACAAACAATTATTAAATTATTGAACCATACATAGTCAGCTCCTGAGTAGATTTCTTTGATATTTTCAGTAGTAGATTAGGCTACATGCATGCATCTTGAAATATTTGATTGTTTTGATTCAGTTCCCTGGTATTTCACTTTTAATAAAACAGCTATACACAGTTGATACTGTATTCTTTTTTCTGACAACAGAAAAAACAACAACTTCTACAGTTTGTCATGTTACTCCTCTATCCTGATGACTTTCTCATCTTAGCAACTGAAAATTACAGCTTTGCCTTTGTCATGTAGTGTTAAATAAGTGGGCACAGTGGCTTATTGGTTAGCACTGTAGCCTTGCACCTCCAGGATCCAGGTTTGATTCCCACTTCGGGCTCTGTGTGCATGGAGTTTGCATGTTCTCCCCATGCTTGGTAGGTTTCCTCCCATGAAGATTAGGTTAATTGGCTTTTCAAAATTCCTACCATGCGTGTGTTAATGCTGACTGGAGGTCCTACCACTGTTGTAAAAATAGGAATAAATATAATGGCCACTATTGGCCTCCAAGGTCCCTAGTTGGACTACAGAATTATACTATAGAAAATTTTAAGTACAAGTAGATTAATATACTGTAAACCTGCAATTTATGTTACATCATGTTTAGTTCTTAATAAACAGCTTCTGATTGATAAATTTGACAGTGCTGTAGGGTTAAGATAATATATTTGTCATATTTTCTTTCCAGGCTAAGGCTGAGGCTGATAAGGAGCATGAAGAAAAAGTTCATTTGCTAGAGGTAAGATGATGAACTCATCCTCTAGCTTCTTCCCTAAAATTAGATTATCTATTGCTTCTGTCACATCCATGAGTATTGTCGGTGATTTTCAAAAAAATAATTTGAGTGAATGACACAGCAGAACACAGGCACAGGGAAATAGCTGTTGGTTGAAAATATAGAGCAATTTTATTTAAGTATAGGGAGACAGGTGGAGGTGTGTGAATGAGACAAGGCAAAAAGTGCATGCTCATCTCTGGCGTAAGTGCCCTGATGCACAAAGATTTCTGTAACGCATCTGGGTTTCTTGGGATTTGGTGCGATGCAGGGGATTGCAGCTGTTGGTTGGAGGCGGCTAGATCTTTGCAGAATAAGAGCGAAGCCTCTTCATTAGAATCTGGGCACAGTAGAGCATTCAGAATAAGAGAGATAGTGGAAGGATTACGCACTTGCCTGCAGTCTGAATTCCCTTTTATAGATTTCTGTTTTCTCCAGGAGGGTAGAGAATTATCGCAGTGGTGCTTTGCCAGCCATTTGTTATTATTTTGTCTCACCCCACTGCCACATGCCTTCTTCAGGTCCAAAACAGCAAGAACAGCTCTGTTTCATCATCTGCCTGGTAGGTGCATGAGGATTAAGATGAAGATTGTGTGGCTAAGCCTGAGGAACATTGACACAGTAACGTAACGCCCCCACCCCCAAACTCAGGACTCCCAGCATGTTTTTGGGAGAAACCATGAGCATTTTCATTTTCTGCACCCAATTCGTGTTGGCCATGGAATGAGAAATCCTGGAGAGACAGAAACCCACATGCTATTCTTGCATTTGTATCTTTGGCCCTGGCCCCCCACTGTAGAGGCATAATTAGCTATCGGCAGGGCAAGGACACACTTGCATGGTTTCCACTTTTTTCCTCCTGGGTCTTTTGGAGGCTCCAGCTGATCCCAGATACTATGCCTCAGTTAGTCCCAGACTCCACTTGATAAATGCCATTCGGTATCTTCCTAAAGTGAAAGTGGATTGTTGGTCCAGGTCAGGGATTGTATTACTCTATTGTCAAGCTCTGTGGCCACAAAGTGGTGATGATGCTGGCTTCTTGTAAGCAGGAACAGCAAGGTCAGACTCAATGGGAATCGGTACATCCTGAGATGGGATAATTTGTGGTCCTGGTTCCTAGTTGGGATATCTTGTTTAAGGCCAAGGTTTTAGAAATCATGATGGACACTGATTGGGCTACTGGCTGAGTGTGGAGCTCTTTGATCTCTCAACTTCAGAGTAGCCAAGGCACATTCAAGTGACTCCATCATCCTTTTGCTGTTTCTCAGGGGATATGGGCCTCAAGAATCTTTCCAGGGATCTCTCTCCTAGCCACCTCTGCCGACATCAGGATATCCAGCTGTAGCCAGCTGGTATGTCCACCCATTTGTATCTGTTGTATCCATTCTATCTCATGACTGCATTCTCCACTATTGTAGAAAACCTGAAACAGCATGGCAGAACCCAGATACCAGGAAACAGCTGTTGGTGGAAAATACGAAGATTTTTTTATTTTAGAAAAGTTTAGAAAAAAGAGGGGAGGTGTGAGACACGTGAGACAAGAAAAAGGTGCACATTCTCTGATTGACTTGGATTGGTTTGGGCTCATGCAACACATAAATGGACCAAAAAGTAAGAACAGTGGAAAATCATAATTAAGTGGTAAGAAATACAGCAGTGGAAAAAAGCATTAACTCTTCCGTAGCAGTGGAGAGCATTTACTAAGTAAACAATTGGATAATTATATAATAAAGCAAAAGGTCATTACGGGGACTTTGTTACAGTGATTGATCATGGGTAAGGTGTTCTTGGGCATGATGCTAAGTGGAGTTAAATCTGTTTAATGCACACATTACACTAGATATGTAAAAGCAGCTTTAGAGCTCTTTAATTTGAATCCATATACTGCAGAGTTCACAATGGTCTTGTATAAGATATCATCTCATATAGCTCTCTTAACAGATTCACAAAACTGGAGCAGAGGCTGATGATAATGATGATGAAAGGAAATTACACAAGTAACGAGGAACCTCACTATGACTATTAGTCTAGGACTAATTCATCCTTATTATCATTATAGAAATGTATAGTGCATGTTGTTCAGTTTAGGAAATATATAAACAGTCCCTTCAGTGTCTGCAGTCAGAGTAAATGGTGAAAATCTTTGCATATTTACACTGCCTACTTGAGTATCTTTTCAACGATAACAGAAGTCTCAGAAGAAATGTAGTTTTAAAAAAATGGCAGTCACTTAAACCTCACTTAAATGTGAGGTGGAACAAATTGTTGGTCCAGGTCTAGGATTGCATTACCCTGGTCCAAGCTCTGTAGCCACAAAGTGTTGATGGGCTATTGGCTCTGACGAGGCCATTGGACTCGTCAGAGTGGCCAAGGCGCATTCAAGGGACTCTATCATCCCCTAGGTGGAGGTGGGCACTCACATCCCATTTGCTTTCTGTTTTGTCATGAGATATGGGCCTCAAGAAACTTTCCAGGGCTCTTTTTTCTAGCCACCTCTGCCGACATCAGGCTATCCAACTGTAGCCAGCGTATGATGATGCGGAGGAACCTGTTGAGCTGTTGAGTGAATAATTACTGCAGTGATTCATATGTTTAGAAGGCAAGAATTCTTTTAACCATAACTGAGTACAGTGGTACCTTGGATTACGACCATAATCCGGGCGTAAACCAAATAAAATTTTCCCATAAGAAATAATGAAAACTCAAAAAAACTAATTAACCAGCACTTTACCTTTGAAAAGAATCGCGACAGATCAGAGTTTCTGTGTAGAGCAGAGAGTGTGTGTCTGTATGTGTGTGTGTGAAGCCGGGGAGGGGGGGGTGTAAAGACGAGAGCGTGTGTGTGTGTGTGTCGGTGTGTGTGTGTCGGTGTCAAATTACACGCGCATACACACATAGGAGACACGCTGAAACAGAGAAGGAGATGTTGATTATACCAGTAAGAGACGTGCACTAAGACCAAGCAGGGGAGACGATTACCCACAATTCCGCAGCGCAGGAGAGAGAAAAATCATTGGCACAGTTGTGATCACATGACGCTCGGTGTCAAAACAAGAAGCGCATGCGTGATACATGATACTCGGCATTTATAGCCACTTGTAAACCAAGACTTTTTCAAGTCAAAATTTATTAAAAATCTTTGCTTGTCCTGCGGAACACTCGCAGACTGTGTTACTCGCAATCCGATATGGTTTCACTGTATCTTTATTTTTTTTTATTCACTGCTGAAGTTGTGTTGTAAAAATCGAGAGTTGAAATCACACATGTTTAATAAAGAAAGTGAGAAGGAGTAGACTTTGGAGCAATCATGTGGTCCAGATTTACAATATTCCAGATCGATGGGCATGCAATCATCATGCAAAGTGATCACTCTATAAGCTTCTGCTTAGTTTTCCCATTGATGGAATTTTTTTTCTTCCTTGATGACATGGGAATATTACAAGATGACATTTCCAAGTTATTTGATCTTAAATAGTAAAAGAATGGTTTTTGGATCAAGAGGAATCATTTTCACACAAGAAATGGCCACTACAGGGTTGGAGGCCTTTGGGATGAGTGGGAGAATAATTTACAGAGTGGTTTCACTCTCCCATCAAGATCTTAATAAAAGATGAATGCCACTCTGGACAGAACTAAATGCTATGATGTTATAAGGTTGTAGAACTAATACCATGGTAAATGTATGCTGTAATCAAAGCTGAATTCTGTCCAACAAAATATTAGAGCATGTTACTTTTTTGGCCAGGCAGTGTACTGTATAATGTGTTTTTTAAATTACACATCTAATATCGGTGCCACATACAGTATTCATAGTAAAAGATTATTGTCTATACTACATCCATGTAGAAAGTCAAAGAATCACAATGATTTGTAATACATAAAATATGTCTGATTTTTTTTTTTATCCTCTTCTTTTCTTCTCCAAACCATAAAGGTCAAAGTTCATGACCTGGAACAGAAATGCCAGACTCAGAGTGACAAGTGCAACGTTCTGTCCAAAGAGTTGGAGAAACTTCACTTAGGTTTGCACACTGATCCTGAATGCTGGCCAGAAACGACCTTGTCACCAAGAGCAATCTGTAACCTCTTCAACGAGCTGCAGTGTCGAACTGGGAAAGGTGGGCAGAGCGTCCTGAAAATCACTGACATTTAATAAGTTTGTACTTTAACAATGTTTGTGCTTTTAAAACTCTTTAGTAAATTGTCATGCAATTTCAACAGATGTCCTCTTGCAGTGTCAGAACAAAATACATGACCATGTGATTAACACTCTCAATAACTGTGTTACTGTGTATTAGTAACAGTAATCTGATGGTTTATAATGATAACACTTCAACACTCATTTAGTGTGAAAATATTGATTCGTACAGGTTATTAGAAGCAAAAGGAAACCTTTATTTACTGAGTAACATACATGTCAAATATTTCCCTCACATTGGCTGTAAAAGTTATTTTAGAATAAGTTATTTTAGAATATCTTTTAGAAAATTCAAATACATAATTTGTATTGCTTTTTAATATACTTTGTCCATCTGTCAACAAACCTTTTAACAAAAGTTTTAAGCTGAGCTGCGAGCCACAAATGCACCACTTCTTTAATAGAAGTGAATCGTCATCCTCCCAGAGCGCTTTCAGGAGACCAAACAGGTCAACGTCTGATGGAGCATGAGCAGGACTATAGGAAGTATGCTTTAACACCCTAAAACGAAGTTTCTGCAGGCGGCAGTGTGGTCAGAAGTGTCATGCATGACCACAACGCTCTTGTATAGCAGTCCGTTTAATCCATTTACTCCGTTTAGGCTACAGATCTTCAATAAGCATCTCACCCTAACAGGTAATGTTGATTGTTAAACTTTTTTCCTGAAACTGTTTTCAGTTCTGCCCCTTGAGAATCCCAGAAAACTGTAAGCATGAATTTTAAAGCTGATGGTTGACTTTGAAACTTTTTTTTAGTCAGCGTTATAGGAATGTTTGCATTCCGTACTCTGCCGTTTACTCTCAGGCTAGTAGTGATAAATCCGTGTCTCATCACCAGTAGTGATTCTCTTTAAGAACTTCTCACCTTCCTTGGAGTATCTAACAGTTGGCACTGGGTACAACCCCTGAGCACAAAAAAAAAAAAAAAAAGGAATCCCTGAACTCTCCTCTTCTTTCGAACACATCGCAAGTGGTGAATCGATTTGAGCTTGCACCACAGTTACAAATGAACTGATGTAACACAAACACACCTGCACAGCAGTGACTCGGGAGACAGTAGCCTTGAAGTTTTAATATAACCAGAGGGCTGATTTTTTTTTTTTGTACCAAAGGTACACCAAAAAAATAAAATAAAATCTTCACTCTGGTTATATTCTTCAAGGCTAAATATATATTACAATTAAGTACATTAATTTATTTGATAGTGTCAGGGTAGAAATTAAAGGTGGATGCAGGTGCAGATTGTTTATATTAAAAATACCCAACGAACAAGTTATCCTCAGGAATAGAACCTGGAGCATGGCCGGTGATCATTAATCATAAACTTGAAACAAGCTCAAATTTGCAAGCACAGCAATGGAAACATAATAACCTCTATACTGTATGTAACCTCTTTGTGTGGTATATGTATATATGGTGTGGTGTGTGTATATATACAGTATATATACAGTGGTGTGAAAAAGTGTTTGCCCCCTTACTGATTTCTTACTTTTTTTGCATGTTTGTCACACTTTAATGTTTCAGATCATCAAACTAATTTAAATATTAGTCAAAGATAACACAAGTAAATACATCATGCAGTTTTTAAATTAAGGTTTTTATTATTAAGGGAAAACAAAATCCCAAACTACTTAGCCCTGTGTGAAAAAGTTTTGCCCCCCTCCCCCCCCCTGTTAAAACCTAACTTAACTCTGGTTTATCACACCTATGTTCAATTTCTCTAGCCACATTCAGGCCTGATTAATGCCACACCTATTTGCAATCAAGAAACCAGTTAAATAGGACCAACCTGACGAAGTGAAGTAGACCAAAAGATCCTTAAAAGCTAGACATCATTCTTAGCTCCAAAGAAATTCAAAAACAAATAAGAAAGAAAATAATTTGAGATCTATCAGTCTGGAAAAGGTTATGAAGTCATTTCTAAAGCTTTGGGACTGCAGAAAACCACAGTGAGAGCCATTATCTACAAATGGCAAAAACATGGGACAGTGGAGAACCTTCCCAGGAGTGGCCGGGCGACCAAAATTACCCCAAGAGCGCAGCGACAACTCATCCAAGAGGTCACAAAAGACCCCACAACAACATCCAAAGAACTGCAGGCCTCACTTGCCTCATTTAAGGTGAGTGTTCATGACTCCACCATAAGAAAGAGACTGGGCAAAAATGGTTTGCATGGCAGAGTTCCAAGACGAAAACTACTGCTGAGCAAAAACAATATAAAGGCTTGATGATCATCTTGATGATCCCCAAGACTTTTGGGAAAATACTCCGTGGACTGACAAGACAAATCTTGAACTTTTTGGAAGGTGTGTGTCCCATTATGTGTGGCGAAAAAGTAACACCGCATTTCAGAAAAAGAATATCATACCAACAGTAAAATATGGTGGTGGTAGAGTGATGGTCTGGGGCTGTTTTGCTTCATCAGGACCTGGAAGACTTGCCGTGATAAATGAATTCTGCTGTGTACCAAAATATCCTGAAGGAGAATGTCCGGCCATCTGTTTATGACCTCAAGCTGAAGCAAACTTGGGTTCTTCAGTGATCCAAAGCACACCAGCAAATCCACTTCTGAATGGCTGAAGAAAAACAAAATGAAGACTTTGGAGTGGCCTAGTCAAAATCCTGACCTGAATCCAATTGAGATACTGTGGCATGACCTTAAAAAGGCAGTTCATGCTAGGAAACCCTCCAACGTGGTTGAATTACAACAATTCTGCAAAGATGAGTGGGCCAAAATTTCTCCACAGCGCTGTAAGAGACTGATTGCAGAAAACTCTTGATTGCAGTTGTTGTTGCTGAGGGTGGCCCAACCAGTTATTAGGTTCAGGGGGCAAACACTTTTTCACATAAGTCTATGTTGTTTTGGATTTAGTTTTTATTTAATAATAAAGAACATAATTTAAAAACTGCATAATGTGTTTACTTGTGTTATCTTTGACTAATATTTTAATTAGTTTGATGATCTGAAACGTGCGACAAACGTGCAAAAAAATAAAGAAACGGAGAAATCAGTAAGGGGGCAAATACTTTTTTCACAGCACTGTTTATACCCTCTGTGTATATATACAGTTTTAATCACCCCCTCTCTTTACACATATATACAGGGGTTGGACAATGAAACTGAAACACTGGCCAATTTAGTTTTGGAGATTTCCTGGTAATAGCACAGTTTTGCTTAAAATATTGCAATGTACACCACATTATGTGTGACATATGGTTTGATGAACATGAAAGTGAAGTTGAACATCTCCCATGGCCTGCACAGTCACCAGATCTACATATTTTTGAGACACTTTGGTGTGTTTTGGAGGAGCGAGTCAGGAAATGTTTTCCTCCACCAGCATCACCTGGCAGCTATTCTGCTAGAAGAATGGCTCAAAATCCCTCTGGTCGCTGTGCAGGACTTGTATCTGTCATTCCCAAGACGAATTGATGCTGTATTGGCCGCAAAAGGAGGCCGTACACCATACTAATTAATTATTGTGGTCTAAAACCAGGCATTTCAGTTGAATGCAGCACCGCCTTCAGGGTACAATGTTTGAACTATTGGTTGCACATGGTCTTCCAGAATGGTTCGGTAGTCATTGGCAGTGGCTCGCCCATCTAGCACAAGTATTGGGCCTTGGGAATGCCATGATATTGCAGCCTAAACTATCACTGATCCACCCCCATGCTTCAGTCTGGACATGCAACAGTCTGGGTGTTACGCTTCTTTGGGGCTTCTCCACACCGTAACTCTCCCAGATGTGGGAAAGGCAGTGTAGGTGGACTCATCAGAGAACAGTACAAGTACATGTTTCACATTGTCCACAAGATTTTCACTGCTGGCACTATTGAAATCGACATTTGGCATTGGCACGAGTGACCGAAGGTTTGGCTATAGCAACCCGGCCATGTACATTGACCCTGTGGAGCTCCCGACGAACAGTTTTGGTGGAAACAGGAGAGTTGAGGTGCACATTTAATTCCGCAAGTCAAGTCAAGTCAAGTAGGCTTTTATTGTCATTTCAACCATATACAAGTTCAGTACACAGTGAAACGAAACAACGTTCCTCCAGGACGCCAGTGAGTTGGGCAGCTGTGGTTTTATGTTTTTTGGATACAATGCGGTTTAGCACCCAGACATCCCTTTCAGACAGCTTCCTCTTGCGCCCCAGTTACTCCTGTTGGATGCGGTTCGTCCTTCTTGGTGGTATGCTGACATTACCCTGGATACCGTGGCTCTTCATACATCACAAAGACTTGCTGCCTTGGTCACAGATGCGCCACCGAGACGTGCACCAACAATTTGTTCTCTTTTGAACTCTGATATGTCACCCATAATGTTGTGTGCATTGCAATATTTTAAGCAAAACTGTGCTATTACTCTGCTAATTAAACCTTCACACTCTGCTCTTACTGGTGGAATGTGCAATCAATGAAGATTGGCTACGAGACTGGTCAAATTTAGCCATGAAACCTCCAACACTAAATTGGCCCGTGTTCCAGTTTCATTTTCCAACCCCTGTATATACACACACACATACATACAAAGTAACAGATGAAGCTTCCAGCTTATTGAAATGTTCTCTCTTGGATAAATTGAACCCAAAGCATCCCTCTAAGGTGACTGTTGAGGCCTGTTGATGATTGACAGGTGCTGGCATTTGGCTGTAACTCTATGTTGTGCAGGTGTTGAGAGATCTGCAGGTTCTCCGCTAATCTCTGAGCTCCTCCAGCCACTGCAGGTCGGCAGAGACACGCCTGAGACGCCCTTGCACATTGACATCGCCATAATAACAAGACCCCAATCAATGAGCACCTCAGAGGTGTGTTCATCATCTACAAATCTCTTTCACCTTAAAAGTGCTGGAGTCATTCATCCAAGATGTGTTTGCCATTGGAAATTTGCTTCTTTATCCAATGTTCACACAAGTAAGCCACACGTCTTTTGTGTTGCTTGTAGTTTGTCTCTTGTGGGCTTGTAGCAAGTGCTGCTGTTAGCGCTTGTGAGCGTGGCCTGTCCACTGTTGTTTTTGTTTTTTTTTTCCTGTAAGAAACCTTAATAGCAACTTTAAAACTAGTCTAAAGCTCTGCTTTTAAGACAAGCTAGTTTAGTACAAATGAAATCATATATAAATAGCTTGTTTGATGTACATGTTTGGCTTCATACTAGTTTGTACAAGCTATTTGAACTAGCTACATACACTCATCAGAGTCTCCAAAGATGTCCGTGGTTTCTTTCCATATGTTTTTATGATGTCTAATCACATGTCTGGAAAAATTTTTTGTGCCTCAAACGAAATATTCATCTCTGACCACAGATGGATGATGAGGTGAGTCCAGCTCCAAGATCAAAGGCAAGGTACACAGGACAGGTTCGTCTCTGTACGGCTCGCTACAGGTGAGTCTATTTTATTTATTTATATACAGGGGTTGGACAATGAAACTGAAACTCCTGGTTTAGACCACAATAATACATTAGTATGGTGTATGTATTAATATTATATATTAATATTTAAATATTTTTTGTTATTACTGATCATTGTTAATTATTTTATTGCTTTTTAAAAATATCCCACTCTCATTCTCCGAACAGTTATAATCCTTACGATGGACCCAATGAGCATCCTGAGGCTGAGCTGCCTCTTGTTGCTGGGAAATATCTCTATGTGTATGGAGACATGGATGATGATGGATTCTATGAAGGTGAACTGCATTGTCTAAACTTTCAGCTTGTTTCCATCAAATCATTGCATTGGTACCTTGTTGTATTTTTAGTAATGCGTCCGCTGTGAATACCCAAGACTCTCAAAGTGTATAATTAAATAAGTAATTTAGGTTGAGTTTAATATCATTCTTCAGCAGGCATTTAATAAGTGCTTCTTGAAGGGGTGGCAGATTAAACAGCAAATCGGCATGGCTGCTAATTTGTCAAGCACCCTGCAGGTGCACGGCCGGTGGGGGGAAAAAACTTTCTGGAAGTCACTTGCTTTGGTTTTATCATGGTTTTCTTTTTCTGCTAATTAAATGATCTATTTTAAGAGTGCGATTAGAGCTCCGGATACAAATTGACCAGTGGAGATTTGGTTATCATACACAGAATTGGCATTTTTGTTTTATTAGTGCATATTATAGGTATAAACTTACAAACTGCAGTTCATCTTTTGCTTTTTTCAATGTATAACAAATAAAACAGGCTAATTCACAGTATGCAGTCAAATTAATTGTGCATCACTTGGGCTGTGATTAAATACTTCCAGGAAATATAACAATGTTATACTGTAACACTGATAAAGCCTGATTATGTTTATAAATATATATATATTTTTTTATTAAAATGTGTGTGTGGTGCTCATGGTGTAGCTAACCTCCTGATCTAATATATGATATACGGATCATATCCACCTAAATCCTGTTAGCATCAAAGATCGGAACATGGAGAGAGTATAAAATATGAAAATAACATAAGAATTTGTTACCATTTTGAAAATTATTATTTGGAGTTACCTTGTCAGTTGTAACATTTTGTCTTTAAATGACAGAATCTGGCTTCTGCAAGTTTAATACCTGGTAGTAATCAAAACTCACAGAGTGTCCTTGAGCCTAGAATAAATTAGACAGCAGATGCTAAATTAACCTATTTGCATTGGCTTTGCTCTGTATGTTATGCTTTATGTAGAAGCAACCCAAATGCATATTTATTAGGTCAAAAATATGCAAAATATACAAGATGTGTTATGTAACGCTATCTGTTGTAAACATTTCGAATCAGCTAGGACTTTTGGAAGGTGTTCGTCATGTATGCACGTTTTTATAAAAACGGGCCTAAATCCAAAAAATAAGGAATAGTACTAGATCAAACTTTTTTGTGTTAAAAATTAACTAGCAAAGAATTACTTCAGCGTTGAAATTCTTTTTAAATTTTGCCAATGTTTGGTGGTGCACTCTTTCTATTACATTCAGACCTTACTGTACAGTATTTGCTCATTATGCCAGTGGTACAGCATTTATATTACATAATCTTTGGTTGTCTTGCATGAGTCATATGTTGCTGTTGTGAAGTAGTGTGAGTCAGACCTCATCTTCTACAATTCTTCCAGGAGAGCTCTTGGATGGCCAGCGTGGCTTGGTCCCTTCTAATTTTGTGGAGTTTGTTCAGGACAAAGAGAAACCATCCTTGGATGGAGCAGAGGATCCCGGTCAACTGGAACATGGCTCTTTAAGCCTCACAGCCATAGACGGTGGCATTTGCCTGGACAACCTAAGCATCGACTCTTTTGGGCCCTGTAGTAATGGGACTGGCACTCTGGATGCTGAAGAGCTGGCTGATGACATTGTGCCTTACCCGAGAAAAATTAACTTAATCAAACAGCTGGCAAGGAGTGTTATCGTGGCTTGGGACCAACCTTTAGTGCCCCTCGGATGGGGCAACATCAATTGCTACAATGTTTTAGTGGATGGGGAGGTGCGCGCCACTGTGCCTTTCAGTGGCAGGACCAAACTCCTACTCGAGAAGCTGGATCTGGCTGCCTGCACATACCGCGTGTCAGTCCAGAGCGTGACGGACCGAGGCCTGTCGGATGAGCTTCGCTGCACCATGTTGGTGGGACGGAATGTCACAGTGGCACCAACAGGCCTGCGCTTGGACGACATCATGCGTGACTCAGCAGAGCTCTCCTGGCTCCCCAGCAACAGCAACTACTCCCACACAGTGTTTTTGGATGGAGTTGAGCATGCCGTGGTGAAGCCATGCTGTTACAGACTACGCTTCAGCAACCTGAAAGCCACCACTGTGTACAAGGTGAGGGTGGTGGCCAAACCACACCAGGTGCCCTGGCACATGCCACTGGAACAGCGAGAGAAAAAGGAGACCGGAGTTGAGTTCTGCACACAGGCTGCAGGTTAGATGCCACTTTATCACAATTAATTTACAAAGTTGTTATTGAATTTGGCCTCAAAGATAGAGAGCACAGTAAAAGTGAATAATAGTTGTATCACTTCAAAAGACAACTTAAACTCAGTTCCCACTTACTCAATTTTTGCTATGGATCATCATGGCTCGGATAGGCTCTGCCATTTTTAGTCACAGCATAGCATCGAAGAACTAAAAACAAAGATATTGTGAAATATGCCGGCGCTCATGAAGGAACAGAAAAGATAATGATTTGGTATGGTCAAGTCACAGATAATGCGATTACATAAGAAGGATCCATACAAGGGGACTTGTGATAAATTATGTAGTTCTACGGATGGTACACCAATCAGCCACAATACTGTCAGGTGAATTGAATGACATTGATTACCAATTATGTACCAGTGAACTGGTGACAGGATCCTGGTTGCCCAAGGCTCATTTATCTATATTGGGCTTAATATTTAGCTTTTTTTATGGCTGATAAGTGTATATATTTAATATTACATTTTTTTTTTCATTTAAATACAGTAGTGCTGAATTTAACATGCACATCCTCATTGCGTTGTGACATGGAACCTGGCCATCACGTGACATTGTGCTGCTGCGGTGGTGGCTAGGATTGAATACGGAGGTCACAAATGAGCCCAGATAGGCTTACAGAAATCTACAGTGGAGTTATGGCTGACCTGTTGATCATAAAAAAGCCATAGCTTTGCCACACCATTGAGCATTTTGTAGCCCAGCCTGACACATTTACTGTACACTCCCAAGGCTCGTCATGTTTAACCACTCACTCACTCATCATCTATACCGCTATATCCTGTATTCAGGGTCGCAGGGGCCTGGAGCCTATCCCAGGAGGCTTAGGGAACGAGGCGGGGTACACCCTGGACAGGGTGCCAATCCATCACAGGGCACACACACATACTCACTCATTCACACACCATGCACAATTTTGGCAACGCAATTAGCCTAATCTGCATGTCTTTGGACTGTGGGATGAAACCGGAGCACCCGGAGGAAACCCATTGATCAAGGGGAGAACATGCAAACTCCATGCACACAGAGACGGAAATTGAGCCTGGGTGGAAATCAAACCCGGACCCTGGAGGTGCAAGGTGACAGTGCTAACCACTACACCACCTCATGTTTAACCAATTCTTTGAACATAAAAAGCAAAAATAGAAGTGGGAACTGGGCCTAAGACAGCACAAATGTGGTCTGAGACTAAGCTTGTCAAGTGAAACTTGGAAATATGTTTAAGTTCCTTCATCATACACATATTTTGTTCTAATAAAAATTATATTACTAGGTCTGAAAGCCAGATTTCATTGTGTAGCTATGTAGTCGTTGGATGTAGTCTTTGGATCTTATACATTGTCGAAAAGACAGGTTTTGTTTATTAGACGTCACCTTAAACAGACTAAACAAAGATTGTTTTAAAAGTGTAAACCATGCCCTCAATGACCTTATACCCTCAACTGAATGACGTGAAGAGTGATTGTGATACTGTAAACAAACCTAGAGCTTGAGTTGTTTCGGCTTTGCATTAGACATAGAAACCTTTGTCTGAAGATTTTTGAGTAGTGGTTATTGAATATACTGTATGGAGAGGACGGAAAGGTGTGGTGAAACGCTACTAGTGGAGAAAAAAGAAATGGGAATCTGTTAGGTATATAAAAAGAAGTTGATATTGTCTTTTGGCAGAACTTGGATCATGGCAGAGTAAGTGAAATGACCAGAACTGATTTTATTCAATCATTCATTCATTCATTCATTCATTCATCTTCTATACCGCTTATCCTGTGAACAGGGTCGTGGGAGGCCTGGAGCCTATCCCAGGAGACTTAGGGTACAAGTTTTGGTACACCCAGGACAGGGTACTAATCCATCACAGGGCAAGCTGATTTTTATCTCAATCTTAAATCTATCATTACTGGCAGAACAGTCACACGGCATATTTCCGTAAACTATGCTTGGAAGCCATCTAAAACTATAAATTCCAAACAGATCCTGAGATCACCATATTTATGTCTCAAGACAGCGTTACCAGAAGCACAATACACATGCCGTATGTTAAATTTCATTTGCATTTTAACAGGAATCTAATTAGCATGCAATCAGTGTGTCAAGATAAATAAAATTTTTACAGAAATGTTTAAAGCATCACCATAAGACACTATGCATGAACCAGCCATTAAAACATCAAACTGTATACTTACAGGATATTATTTAAGGTCTTTGGCCACCATACAACGTAATTAAGCAGTTTTAAGAGCTTTTCCCTCACCAAGAAAACTGTAAATCACTTGTACAGTTTATAGCTCTGTAAAGATTGACTGCTCCTTTTGGGTGGGCAGTTCCGTGCACCAAGAAAACACTCTGTTTCGAACTGCACTGATCCAGTAGGATTGCATTATCTGTCCCCCCCACAGGCCCTCCTTTGCCACCCAATGAGGTGCATGTTCAGGTTGGACAGGCTCCAGGGATTCTGCAAGTTCACTGGAAACCTCCGTTGTTGACGCCCATGGGAACCTCCAATGGTGCCAACGTCATTGGCTACGCAGTGTGTACCAAGGGCCAGAGGGTGAGTGCATGAATCACTGCACAGTCTTCATGATCAGCCGTGCTTATGTGATACATACACAGTTGAAATCAAAAGTGAGAAGAGCAGACAGTGTTTCAGTTATGATGTAGATCAGTGGGCCATGGAGATCAACTTTCTCGCATAGGTAGAGCTTTAACCCTGGCTTTGTCAAGACACTGATATATATGATGAGCATTAACTTGCATCTCAGCTCGGGACTAGGAAAGATGTTTTAGTTAATACTTGTGCCCTCTGTTGGATAATATAAGAGATTACAGCTACTTCTCTAACAGCATCCATAGTTATCTATGAAAAATGCTTTGTATTCTGAGCACAACTGATCGAGTTTATCATCTGAAGGCTAATCACCTGTGTCCCTTTGTATCCCTTTGAAAAAAAATCTATATTTTCATTATTGCCAGTATTAGCATTTGAAATAAAAATGAATTTAATATGATTATGTATTAAATTAAAAATCTGACAGCACTTTGCTGTTTCACCCAAAACTAAGCTTATTTCACATTTATTTTTTAAAAGAAAAAACAAATATGCTCTTGGCTATTTTATAGTAATACAATTGACCATTTATAAAATGATTGTGTAATGTAACAAATGTAATTACCAGAATCAATACACATGTCTAAAAAAATCTTTAAAACATGACTCATAAAATGTATTACCACTGTAGAGATACTGTAAGAACTAGTCAAATCAAACAATTTGTACTTGTGAGAATAGACAGCATAAACAGGGACTCTACAAACATTTGGACTTACTATTCCTTTCAGATTGCTGAGGTGTTGTACCCTATGGCTGATTTTACAACAGTGGATCTGACCTGTATCCAGTGTTTGGAGGCGCGTGAGGTCGTGGTCAGGACTTTATCAGCACAAGGCGAAAGCCAGGACTCTCAAGTTGCCATCATTCCTAACAACCTGCTCGTGCCTCCACCCCAAACCCACCTTCCACCTCACCATGTGCAATCTTCTCTACCACACCAAGTGCCCCAGCCCCTGCCACCACGGCCTGCACTCCCACCTCCAATGCAGGCTCTTCCCCCTCACGCTGTCCCTGATCCAAGTTCCCATCTACAAACACTTCCCATTCGTCCAAATCACCCAGTCCCTCATCTTCAGCCTCATCCTGTGCCCCATCCAACTCAACCATCTCCTCCTCACCTCCAACCTTTACCTGCTCTCCCCTTCCCCCAGCCTCAACCTACAATCCCTATACCTCAGCCCACAATCCCAGTACCTCAACCCACTATTCCAATGCCTCAACCCCACATTCCCCAGCTGGCTCTTCCTCAGCCACAGAGACCACCAAGTGCCAGAGAACTGGAAACCAAAGAACAGGTACCGGGGATGCTTCACCCTGCTGGGGGTCCTGTACAGTCATGGGAGCCTGTGTGCTCTCCGTCTGGCCTTCCCCCAGGTCTGCCACATGGACACACTCTCGAGGCACCGCCATGCCCTAACCGCCGCTCCCCTTCTCCTCAGAGAATCCTCCCCCAGCCCAGAGGCACGCTCATCCCGGATACAATGGCCAAAGCCATCGCCCGTGAAGCTGCCCAAAGAGTGGCTGCAGAGAGTGGGCGGGTGAGTGCTGACTGATGCAGTAAAGTTGTTTACGTAGGGATATTTGTGCTGGGGCCTGTTTAGGATTCATCACACACAACAAAATCTGTTGGAATGCAGCAGATATGGTTACTGAGGTTTCTGAAAGTTTTTTGCTGTATATAGATGGAGAGGCGAAGTCAGGGCTTTCACTCTCAAAACTCAGATGAGGAAGAGGATGAGGAAAGCTATCAATCTCGCAGAAGAGGAGCATCTGTGGATGACTTCCTCAGGGGATCAGAACTGGGCAGGCAGGTACGGGAGCCTAATATTACATGATGTTGATCTAGTAAGGCAAAAGGCATTAATTGCTAATCTATCTATCTGTGTAATTAGTGTATAGATTATTTTGTATAAATATTTAACAAGAACTTTACTATTAACCATTTATTTTATCTCACTGACCCTTTGCTAGGCTCTGTCCCCTTTCTAAACTTTTAAAAAGCTTTCAAAAACAGTATATAAAGTGTCAATTTTAGAATAGGAGAAGAGAACCTTTTGAGTACTAGATAGTACTAAAATAGTAAAGTGTTGATTATAATAGCATTCAATATAAAGTATTGAAAATATAGTACTATTAAAACAATGAATCCAACCTTTCAGTTAGTAAAGAGAAAGGCATGTGTATGACACATTCATACATACAGTATATACTGTATGCAGTACCATAACTAGGTTTAAAGACTACATTTCTGCAAGTCAAAAATTCAGTGTCCTAATCAACGAGTGATAACATGAAAAAAAACATAAAGGATTGGTGGAACCGCACTAGAACAGTGTATCTCCAGCACAGCAGGGAGGGTTTATGTGCATATATTTAGCGTGAATGGTTATTAAAGTACATTTCTAATGTACGCTAGCAAATAGTAATTAGGCTGTCACCATTCTCCATTTCACAGTAATTAGCATTTTTTTGTTGTTGTTTAGGCCACACATTCTATTAAATTAAATGCATCTACACTACATAGCATAGGAAGACTAGTCTCTGACTCGCAAGTTTGCTAGTTACATATTGTAGAACATGTTTTCTCATTGTTTAAACCATTTCATTTCATTCAAAAATTGAGAAATGGGCTGTGATTTACAGGCATGCCATGCATTGTATTATTTGTTGTACCATGGATAGATCCAGGTGCCAACTTGACCACATTTAATTAAATGTTTCTGATGGGAGGGGGGTTAGCGAAGGGTCAAATTTCTGTCAACAGCATGCTTCATTTGACATAAAATAAGTGTCTATAACACTTTTTTTATTCTTCAGTCTATGAGAAGCTACTAAGCTTTGCCTTAGTAGGGTAGCTGTGTTTAAGACGGAGTGACGGAACTGTGGATAACCAAGTTTTAAGTTTGAGCATTGCTGTTTTTGTGCTGTTCTCTGAATGGTCGTTTCATTGCCACAGTCCCACTACAGTCACAGTGAAGAGTACCAGACAGAAAGCAGCCGAGGTTCAGACCTATCTGACATTATGGAGGAGGATGAGGAGGAGCTGTATTCTGAAATGCAACTGGAGGATGGACGACGGCGCAACTCACACAGTGCTCTTAAGGTGGGGCATGATACAAGAAAGTCAATAGAGTGTTGCGCGCTGGCTTTTCAACAGATGTTTTTGCATCTTGTCTTTATTCATAGACCAAATTAGCCAACTGTAAAAACATTAATTCTGCATTATTTGAGTTTAGTTTAGTTTTTTTCTGAAATGTGGACCTTGCAAAACCCAATACGATCTGGTCAACCTAGAGGTCTGAAACTCTGGTAACACATGCTGTGCGTTTTCATACACATAAACAGATTATATATTTGTCATAAAACAAATTACTCATCTAAAGTAACTGTCTCTATAGCATGATTTCCCGCTCCTGATGACAGAACTAGGAAATTGATTCCTTATGTGTATTCATTTCCATAAGTCTATTTGCACAAACCTCTTCTAGTTTGCTAGTATTTTTTACTTGTTTTGAGATTTCTGGCAACATTCCACAGCTTAATGTTGTAGCACTGTGCTGTAGGATACCAAGTAGTATCTTTAACATCTGGTGTGTCTTTTGCTAAAAGGTTGGAGGCAACGTTTCATCTTCAGGAAGGCTGGATCGAGACTCAAATCGAAGGCCAGCTCATGGAGGTCCTCAACCACAGCGCAGACCCCTCATGGTCCCTTCTATTGGTTAGTGAACCCGAAGTTTGACATGCAGCTATTCAGCTGTTCAGATACTCAGCTTGTCTGAATGTGGTTGAAAGTCCAACTATTGCTCAATTTCAAATGTCTAAACTTTTAGATTATTTAAAAATAATTTCTGAAGGGGCACTTGAAAGGCACATGAGTCATTAAAGCTTTTCTTAGGAATATTGATGGCGGTTCTGTGGTCCTCCCGGCCTCATTGGCTTACATGGTGGATTTGTTAGCCAACACCATGCACGGTGGTGTGGTCTGTTCATGGTAACAGCTGTTTGGTTGGTGTTTCCCTCAGAGATAACAACTGAGAGTAACAGTGAGGGGAACCGTTCTCCGGTCATGGAGGATGTTTACTATGGCCGTGTAGCTCGGCACAGGACATGGTGTTCACGGAGACGTGGTGGCCACAGGCCTCCTTATGGTATGTGTTGCACCCCTGTGTTCTACAAGAGCACAGTGAAACAGAAGAGCAAGAAATTGCCATGAGCAAGTTACTGAAACGCATGAGGGTGAAACGCTGCAGTGCCAAGGTGGAGGCTTGCATTAAGGGCTGCACACTAGGTAGAGGATGGTTGCCATTTATAGTAAAGTTTTCGCTTACTGCTCAGAGAATGTTCTTCCCTGTTGCACCAACCTGCCATGAGATGCCTGCTAAACCCTCCCCTCTCTTTCTTAACTTCAGGCTTTTACTTTGGCTTTGCATGATATTAGGGGAAAAGTTACTGTAAGGGTAGTGCCTCACACTAAACTGTAACACAAAATATGTTTCACAGATAATACAAAACTTACATTCCATGTTGCATTGCATCACCTTTCCAGAATGCACATTGGGCACATTTGGTAGTTCTCCTTTGGCACGTTCCAATCAATTGTATAAGATGTATGGGCTACATCTTACGGTATAATAATATCCAGGACTAATCAGAACCAAGACCAGACTTCTTCAGGTCCTGTTTACTGCATGGTTAAAATGCTGTTTTTCTGTCCATGTTTGCATTTTTGGACTCTTAGTGAAACTAATTTGGCTTGCAGCTTGTGTGATATGTTTCCATCCGTGTATGGAGTGTATTCTATTCCCTTCTATTATACTCATTTCATTGCATCGCCACATTGTATGTTAACCCAATGTAATATATAGTACTAAGGAATGAATTGCAAAATGAAGAGGATTTTACACATTCAATCCATTGGTCATTGGTCATTGAAAAAATATAAATGACCTGAAATGACCTCATATTTATAGGTTATTTAAATGGCTGAATGTATGAATGCATGTGAGACTGGATTTACTGAAGATGTACATTTATATGCACGTTGACCTGACACAGGAAGAAGAACGTGGGAAAAAATATGACTACTCCAAACATTTTTCAGTCTTTTATCCATCATTTCTCAGGAGGTTACAGGGACCGAGGACGACGGTCTCCTCCGTACTATGATGAGTCCGAGCCAGAAGATCCCTTCCGTATATTTGTAGCATTGTTCGACTATGACCCCCTCTCAATGTCCCCGAACCCAGATGCCGCTGATGAAGAGCTTCCTTTTAAAGAGGGACAGATAATCAAGGTGAGAAATTGAAAAAAAGAGAGCTGAAACTGGTAATATTTGATCATCCGACCATTTTAATTAAGTTCTGTATTGCTATCGTTCTCCAACTTCTCTAACAGGTGTATGGGGACAAAGACAATGATGGGTTTTATCGTGGAGAGATCCGTGGACGGTCTGGACTTATTCCGTGTAACATGGTATCAGAGATACAGGCTGAGGATGAGGAGACTATGGATCAGCTTATGAAGCAAGGCTTTCTACCCCTTAATACCCCGGTGGATAGAATAGGTACTGCATCTTTAAAAATCAGGAGTGTAATATTACACAAAAGTCGCAGTTCTATACGTACCTAGGTTTTTCAAGCTTCAAAATTCAAAGAACTTTATTAATCCCAGAGGGAAGTCGCTGATGTTGATGATGGTCCGGTCTGTTTTCAAAACAGTGTAGTGGAAAAAAATATTTATTATGAATTTAAATAAACTTAATGTAAACATATAAACTAGAACAAATTTGTAAAAACTAGCAAACTTTCCATCATTTCCGGAATACCCATGTCTTCATATAAAAGTGTGAGAAGAGTTTTAGCACAGATCTACAGCACATATAACAAATAGTGCAAAATATTTAAACGAGTCATTACTCCTCTTTTAATTCTATGTTTTTTTATTTAAAGACATAATAACAATCATCGGATCATAGCGGGTCTCAGTATTAAGCATATACAACCGCAGATGAACAACAACTTTATTAGAGAAAAATGAAGCCAAAATAAATACTAAGGAGCCCCCATGATACAATAGCTTGTAAAGCCACCTTTAGCTGCAATAACTTGAAATCTCTCACATCAATGTGGAATTTTGGCTCGTTCCTCTTTATAACATTGCTCCAGTTCATTGAGGCTTCTGGGCATTTGGTTATGCACAGCTCTCTGAAAGTCCTGCCACAGCATTTCAAATAGCCTAAGGTCTGGATTTTGAATAGGCCATAACAAAACCTTGATTCTTTTATTTTTTTATCTATTTTGATGTAGATTTACTGGACTGGTTCTGATCATTGTCCTGCTGCATGATCAGCTTTAGCTGTCGGATAGATGGCCTCACAGTTGCTGTGCTTGACAATTGCATGAGGTGTTTCTGCTGAAATGCTGTTTGTTTTTTGCCAAATGTGGAGCTGGGCATTAAGGCCAAACAACTCCATTTTTGTCTAATTACTCTATAGGATTTTGTCTTGTGGTTTGTTCAGATGCAGTTTTGCGAAGCGCAGTCGTGGTTCCATTTTTTTTTTAGACAGAAGAGACTTTCTCCTAGCACCATTCCAAACAAACCATACTGGCTCAGTCGTCTTCTAATTGTTTGGAAATTGTTCTATTACCTTTTCCAGATTGTTGGGCAACAACAATATCTTGCCTAATGCTATTGCTTACGTAGGTCTTTCCCTCTTAGCAGTATATTAACTCACACCTGAATACTCCAGACCAGCAAACTGCTAAAACTTAGTATTGCCCTGTTTTTTCTCTGTTGGCTTAACTTTAAAAAAAATATATGTAATGGCATGAGGCGGCACGGTGGTGTAGTGGTTAGCACTGTCGCCTTGCACCACCAGGGTTCGGGTTCGATCCCCGGCCAGGCTCGATTCCCATCTCTGTGTGCATGGAGTTTGCATGTTCTCCCCGTGCTTGGTGGGTTTCCTCCGGGTACTCCGGTTTACTCCCACAGTCCAAAGACATGTAGGTTAGGCTAATTGGCATTTCCAAATTGCCTGTAGTGTGTGAATGTGTGTGTGTCTGTGCCCTGTGATGGATTGGCACCCTGTCCAGGGTGTACCCTGCCATGTGCTCTAAGTCTCCTGGGATAGGCTCCAGGCCCCCCGTGACCCTGAATACAGGATTAAGCGGTATAGATGATGAGTGAGTGAGTGAGTGTAATGGCATGGTGAAAAAAAAGTTATATGTTGTTATTTGTATGCGGTTGTATTTGCCTAATAAAACAGAATTTTAAAAACGTATAACCGGTAAATTTTTAGATTTCCCATTTTGTGCTCAAATCAAAATTGGATAACGAGCACTCACTTTTCATTTTAGTTTGTTCAACTTTGAAAGTTGTTGCTTGTGCTAAATAACTGTTATTTCTATTTTTATTTTATTTTCCCATGTACATGCTATGTGAAAAGCCAAATGTGTAATAAATAGCAGCTCTTTCTGAATCAGAGTTTCTCAGCCACAAAGGGCTTTTAGGCAAGAGGTTGAATACAGTACAGGCTATTTTTTTACAGTACAGTTTTTTTTTTTTAACTGTCAAAATGGATGAAGTATAAAGTGTTTGTGTGCGCCCGTGCCGTGTAATGGGTTGGCACTCTATGCAGTGTTTTCTGCTTAATGCTCTGAGCTCTATTTTGGTCGCTGCCAAAACTGGCCATTGCAAATACAATCAAGATTTCAACAAGGTGATATATAGGTGATAAAGTCCTCAATGACATTCTACCTGTTTATCTTATTTTTTTTAAATCTAAGTGCTGTTTTAATTAAGCATTTAGATATACATATATATATATATATATATATATATATATATATATATATATATATATATATATATATATATATATATATATATATATGAACATGCAGAATGTTGATTAAAATAAATGTAAAAATCACATGTGAACATTAAATTGAATTAACTGAATTAGTGAAGAAACCCAAATCATATGAACTCATGCATGGTTCTGCATGTTGTCCACATTTCACATACAGTATGTTTCTTTGGTTCCTCGAGTTTTACTTCCACCTCCTAATAACAAATCAAATGACAGACTTAATGGCACAGGCAGAGTGTACACGCACTTTGTGATGGTTTAACCCACTAAGATCCCAAATTTCTTGTAAGACTTTAAGAGATACTCTCTTTACTTCTTTTTGTACAGAGCACAGTCGAAAAGGTGGCAGGCACCCTGTGGCTACGCGGAGAATGGTTGCTCTTTATGACTATGACCCCAGGGAGAGTTCACCAAATGCAGATGTTGAGGTGTATATTCGTGCACACGCACACACATACACACCTCAAAGAACTCAAATGCATTCACACACAATAAATGTATTCTCAGATGTTCACTTTGCTAACACAGTTGATGATCTCTGACACAGGCGGAGCTGACGTTCTGTGCTGGTGACATCATCGCTGTATTTGGGGAGATAGATGAAGATGGTTTCTATTATGTAAGTATGTTGGGAAGCTTTGTGCTGGAAGGCTTTATTGATAGAGCTTATATACAATAAACAAAACTGTAGAAAAAGGGCAAAAGATGATCAGGGATCAAACAAACATGGAGAACCAGAGGATAGTCAGGACAATCAGATGACAAGAGATGCTAAAGATGTTCAGGTCAGATTTTGTGGGAGAACTCTGGACAACGTGACATGCTGGGCCACAATACATTTAAGAGTGTGACAATCAAAGAACACCTTAGAGCTAAAATGGGTGTAATATGGAGATTTATATCTTTATTCTGATGTTTGATGTAAGAAATTACCTGAAGCTCTTGGCCTGTATCTGCATAAATTAATTGCATGCTTCCACATGAGTGTTTCTAATGAAATGGACAGTCGATGTACACTGTGTAAATACAGGAGTACTTCATGCTGGTTCATATACTTTCATATACTGTACTTTTACATTCATAAAAAGTAATCATAATTAAAACAACAATGAGGCTTTTTAATTGTATAATGTGTTGCTCAAGTATAATAATTTAATTAACAAGCTAGTAATAGATACTATTGCAACTAGCCATCATAATGAGTCTGGTGAGTTGAGTGTGTTGCCTTGTTGATTTTACTGTAACCTCACATCCTGTGCAGTTCTCACTGCTCATGTTTCCTTTCACAGGGTGAGATTAATGGACATCGTGGTCTAGTTCCGTCCAACTTTCTAGAAGAAGTGCCTGATGATGTAGAGGTCTATCTGACAGAGACGCCGTCCCACCCCGAGCAGGAAGAGCCGGTGCCAGCGCCACGCCCGGAGCCTAAACGGGTACACCATCGCCGCTCTCAGCGCTAGGCCCTGTGTCCATCCATCCTCCGTTTGAGTTCCGTCCACTCGCCCGCCGTCTCTGTGTTTTTTTTTTTCCTTTATCTTCTCGTGCTTGTTTGTTTTGTGTGGTGGTGAACGTGCTGTCGTGGCTTCCGGTCTTGCTTTTTTTGGAATGGAAGAAGCAAAGCCCTCCGTGAACTGAGACAGACAGCACAACTAGCGCATACACTGGAGGATATTGGCAACGATATGATGAAAGACTGAATCTAATTCCTGCAGCGGAAAAAAAAAGAGAATGTGACTCTATAGCTGGGTTTGTGCTTGGAAACCCGGTTCAAAATGAACAGGTCATTAGACATGCATGCCTTTTTCAAAAAGAACTTTTTATATACGAACAGTACACATTTGGCCTGTGTTTGTTGTGTTGTGTTCCATTAAAGAGGCTTTGTTTCTTTTTTTGTGTATTACACCCTCATCCAAATTCTGCTCTGAGAACATGCATATATATACATATAAAAAATAATAAAAATAAAAAAAAAATCTCGACCAAGACACATTACATCACTGTAATGCCATAGTCAACAAAAATAAATGCAACGCTGAAGCAAAATCTCATGACGCCGTATTGGTGGATGTCTGTGTTCATTTATGTGCTATGTATTTCTTTCTTTCTTTCTTTCTTTCTTTCTTTTTGTCTTTTTTCTATTTCTCATGTTTGACATGATAATGCTTTTTAAATAATGTTCCTGTATTCCTTTTTTTTTTCACCTGCTTGGCTAAAACAGGAAAGGACCATCTAAGCTGGTTTCTTGTTATTAAGGTGTAAATGAACAAAAATGATAGGATGGTGTGAAAAGGCAGAGTTACTGTTACCACCCCAAAGTTAATTATTCTCCAGAATTAGCACATCCTGATGTATTATTCCTCTTACATCACAGCAATTTGCTTACATTAACTTTTTTTTAATTAGAAAATGATGTGCCGTATATTTTATCCATCAGACTCTTTTTTTCTCTTTCTTCAAGTTGGTCAAAACTTATAGGTTCAGTTTAGTTTTGCCTTTGACTGTTATAAAATCCTTAAGTCTTTATGCATAAAATTCAAAAAATGTTTCACCGCAGGAAAACAGAGCTGCTGTTATAGAAAATTAATCAATTCCTTCTGACTGATCAGGTTCACGAATTTGCCAATGCTGTGGTGTGATTCCATATAATTCTGCATATATTTTTAAATTATTCCAGTTATTTTAAAAAAATGCAATGCAATTTTTGTATTTCATCTTAGTTCACACTTTGTGATATACTGTAAGACACACATCAGGAGTAAAGCAATACTGCACCAGTTACCTTTTTCAGGTGAGCTATTGACAGGTAAAGCTAGATGACATTTAATTCCCTTCCCTGTCCCCCCTCCTGATGACTCTCTTATTAGATGCCAGTGGAAAACACGGTTCCCGCACCCGTCCTGGGAAGACCAGCGTCCCCGATTGTGCGTCCTCTGCTCCCTGTGGGTCCTTGCCATCCCCTTAGTCCTGCCAGGGGGCCGCGAGACCTGAAAAAGAAGAAAGGACTGCTCTCCAAGGGAAAGAAACTGCTCAAGAAGTTCTCAAAGTAAAATCTGATGTCATACACAATCAAAAAAGGGCAACATGTTCATATATTTAAGAAAATCTACAGCCATTTTCATATTTATGTGCCAAAACCATGCAGTACAGGCCAGAAATTAGGAAGCAACTTGTGGATTTTTTTTCTCCTTGTCATTATATTGTAGCTGGTTATGAGTTTCATTAATTATGATTAAACATCTTCACCATTTATCTATCTATTTGCATTTCCCATCAAATGCTGGAGTACATCTTAGACATTTTATCTGTGTCTCATTTTTTATGGAACATTCTACATAAAAGCAGATTTGGTTAAAATTGCTTGCTTCCACTGGCCTGTAGGGAATATTAGAGCTACCAGTTTATCAGGTTCATCTTGTACACAGGTCAGTTAAGGTGCTGACATATGCAGTGTTGTGAGAAGCAACCAGACTTGTCCATGTAACTTCTACACTCAACTGGTAAACATTTGTTTAGTTTTTCCCATTGCCTTATTTCTGACCAATAATTGAAAGAGCTTAAAATGAACACTGTAACCCTACACACCCCTTTTTGTCTTTTTAAATTTTTTATTATTATTATGTGCAGTGTGAAATCAAATAGTTGTAAACGCACTTCTTTTGATTAATGGATCTTGAGGTATTAAACAAGATAAACATCACATCTGAAAATATATTTATGAATATATATCATGGAAAAAAAATTATAGCAAAGATTAAGACAGTCCGTATCGTCGCAGTCGCTAATCATCTATACTGTTTTATCCTATATGCAGTACATTGTAGTGGGAGGCCTGGAGTCTATCCCAGGAAACTTATGGCACAAGGCATTAGGGTATAATCCATTGCATTGCAGAGTACACACACATGCACTCATTTACACACCCCGGGCAAGAAACTCCATGCACACAGACCCAAGGCGGGAATCAATCCTGGACCCTGGAGGTGCGATGCGACACTAACCACTAAACACATTCTGCACATTTTGCTCATTTAATCGATATCAAATGAGCAGGAGTGATGTTATATTCGCACAGCTAATATTAAGCACAACAGCACAACCTCAAATGCAGTATTGCCTTTGTAGAACACCATCTATTGTCAACCATTATGATTTGATTGGTTACTTAATTAGTTATTTTTGCTCTGCCAACATACCGTATATACACCACCATGTCAGTGTAACTGTAGATAAAATCCACAATCTATATAATATCTGCTCAGTGACGGTGCTGTGAATGGCAGTGTAGAGGAGTGCCAATACTTTGCACAGAGCAGCAGACGGGCTATAGTTATAGTTATATAAATATTTACCTACAGTATAAAGTGACCTGTGTGTTGGTTGGACGTGATAAACTGGCAACTCAACATATATATCTATTAATGAATGAATCAAAGCTTCTGTGGTGTAAAATGTGGAAGTGTAAGATATGTTCAGTCATTATCCATTCTATATTCATTTTTATTCAAATACATAAACAATATTACATGCTTACCTGGTGTTGTTTGATAAAACTGAAATCTACGTATATTCAAAGCCAAATTAGTGACAAGCTGAGCTCTTAAAAAAGCAAAATGTTTAAAAGCTCTGTGTAGAACCCTACAAATGAATCTTTCCCTATAAACGTTTTTGGAAGGTGAAACTCCTGAATTAACAAATGAACACTTGAGGCTGTTCTTTTCAATTAATAACAACAAATAGTTTCCCTTCCAGAGATGTTGTTAATTAGTCATCTAAGAACACGGACCCATCCAATAGTAAACTCTTTTCTGATTGCATGAAATAAATGTTTACTCTAAGTATGTACTATACATAATGTATACTCTAGACTTACTGTACTGTGCACCTAAACCTTTTCAGTACTGTAAGTCTCTACTGTATACCCTGTGTAGAAACCTACAACATGTGTTTTCCTATCAGAAAGGGTTTTAAGTAGAGCCATTTTTAGGAGTGCCTAATGTGGGTTGTGGTGTGGGGCCTCCGCGGATTGTCCTGCACATACTGTACAATGGGTGCTTGATCAGATTGAGATTTAGGGATTAGGAAGGCCACATCAGTAGCCTTGGGCCCTTTGTCTGCCAGGTCCCATATGTGGCAGGCTGTGATGCACTGAGTGTTCTTTTTACAGTATGTTGGCCAGCACTGACTTTTATCATTGAGTTGTGTTACATTGGCTTTTCAGACTGGATGGACTGATCTTTAGGTGCCCATGATCGTATCACCAGTTTACCGGTATATGACTGATCAACAGTGTTAATGTGTTAATGTTATGTGGTGTTAAGGTTATGGCTGATTGGTGTATATTGTACACATTTAAGAAATTACCCAGCAAACCTTTAACAAGGTTTAACAAGGAAGAACTTGCATTTTTCTAAGAATGTATATATCACTAGGTTGTGGTACAAACCCCAAATAATTTCACAGTATTTTCTTCCTAACGCCTAGAACCGGTTTGACACATACTTTCTACACTCCTCAAAGTTACTTTAAGGGTTTCTTGATTAATAAAGGGCTCTTAGACAGTATACAAAAGAACAGAGTAGAGAAATAGAGTACATAATAAAGAAACCTTTTTGTAGGGTTCTACATAGAACTTTTATTAGTTCCCCAATAGAGAAAAACTAAGAAACTTTAAGGGTTTTAAAATGATACTGTTCATCAACCAGATGAGAGAATAACCAATAGGAGGCGTTATAGTCCTCTCTGATATTATTGGTATAGCAAGGCAGATTTAATGTTTTTTTTTTTTTTTCTGTAGACTGAAGACATTTGTTTATGGTAGAGATAGTGTCATGGCTTGCAAGCACACAGCTGCTTCTGGAACAGACTCACTAATCTTTTTGATGTAACTCATGAATGTAGCAGCAGAATGAATTCTGAAGGCTACAGAAACATTCTGTCTGCTGATTTATAGGGAAATGCATCCAATCTAATTGGTAGAAATGCACTGTAACACCACAGAGGATTTCAAAGGAACACCGTCTCCCTCTAAAACAAACAACAACTGAAATAATCTTTGCTACAATCCTGGAAAACATCACGAAAGAAGAACGCACTAGTTTGATGGTGTCAGCGAGTAGCCATTTTGATAGAAAGGATATGTGACCAAATAGAGATTTAAATAAATTCACTAATCTAATAGAAATGTAATTTTATTTAATACTATGCGGTGTTCCATTACTTTTGGCACCTAAGTGGTTTAACACGTCTTATTTTCAGCATTATCCAGAGCAACATCTTTAGCTCATTATAAATCTGAACAGCCCCAAGGACCCAACAGTAGCAACATGGTGGTATTGGGGTTTGAACCTAAGACCATCCAATCAGTAGTCCAATGTCTTAATCACTGAACTACCCTTGCTTCATATCTTGATATCAGGAAAGAAAAGCTGAAATTCTGATCTATTGAATCATTCATCTTTTGATTATAAAATTCAAATGTCTTTAGTTTATAGCAAAAAAAAAAACTATTTTTCACATTCTAATGCTTTCGAAGGGAAATTGATGATAATAATGAATAATGAATAATAAATTGAAAAATAATGAAGTAGTGAAGTAACCTTCATCATCACCCTAACATGCACCATCATTTTTGTCAAGAAGTCATTAATCTCTGGTGATATTTTGTGATCCCTCATGATCTTTCTCTGTCTCTCTTACACACAAACACACACACACACACACACAATCCCACTTTTTTATATATATATATATCTGCAGCTATCTGTCTCTCCCTGTTGAAAAATGTGTAGTCGCGCAATTAAGAGCTGTGCTGCTCTGCCACATTCTTTTTTTTAAGCTCTAACCATCTACAACAGTTTAATCTGAAATATTGTGGTATGTGGTTTAAAAATCTTGTGTTTACATACATTTGTGATAAAAAAAAATTATAATAATAAAAGAAAAACACTAGCAGCCGATAATCAGTGTTAAAAAAAATAATGGCCCCTTCAATCACAATGTCCCCTTATTACAGCAAAACTGTAGGCCATCAGTTGAGACATGTTTTCTGTGAAGTGTCCTTCTTTAGTTTTGCACTAAAGCTACAAGGCTAACAAGTTAACAAGTAATTCAAACCTAAGTAATGGAAGCCACCAGTTAAGTATCATGTAATACTGTATATCTGCCTAACAGGATTATATGAAATAAATATTACATATCTGAATTTACAATTACTGAACGTCTGAAACTCTGGCCTCCCAGGAACTCTTTTAATGGCCCAAACATGTAGAAAATGATTGTTGTGAGGCCAGGATTATATGGGAGAATGATTGTGGGTACAGTTTCCAAGGACAGATGTGTCAAGTTGGCGACAAGTGATGTCTATTTTTAAGAATCAGGCATTCACCTCACCTTGGTCACCTCGGCTGGGATGGTCGTTCATGGGCATACAGGCTTATTTAAAGCTTTGTGGCATGCATATATTTTACTGCAGCTAAGAGTCTCATCACTATACTGTGTTCAAAATATTCGTTAAATGTCAATGGATTTTATGCTTTTGTTCACAAAGAATTGTATTACATGTCCCGGTTTGACTCGTAATACTATGTAATATACATAGTACATAGACATAGTAATACTATGTCTCTTAGGACAATTCATTCACATGGGGACATTAATTTGGACAATAGTACTGTTCTCAAAAAAACATGCAGCAATATCATTGATACCCATAATAAAAATGTATTTACTATTACTACTAAAGTAAGTACAGTAGTAGTGGTTAAAAATAGTGTGTCAAAGTAAGACTATACACTGACCCCATGTGTTTAAGATAAAAAAAATAAAAAAAAAATAATAATAATATATATATTATGTGTTATAACACTATGTGTTGACTTTTTACTTTTTTGTAAAGGATGCCAATAATTAATGATTTGTTTGTAACTTTACAGGAGACGTATAATCTTAATAGTCCAATCGCTCATCCCATATGGGAGATATCTCATGGGCTACATGACTGATTTCATCCACTCATCTAGAAACCGCTGTAGTCCAACTAGTGACCATGGAGGCCAGTGGTGTTTACTATTTCATTTATTCCTATTTTACAACAGGGCAAGGTTATATGACAGATTTGGATGATAAAAAGACGTTCTAGTTTGATTTGTGATTTTTTTTTTCTTTTTCTCTTTTTTTTCTCCTTTTTGTCTATATGGCATTATCGGGACAATGTCCTTTGTGATTAAGTGATGATTGACATGTGCACATTTAATGCATGATGCTAAACTGGTGGCTCATAAGTTTTCAGAACTTATCAATTGTGTTAAACTTGTAGCTCCAGTGAAGAAAAAAAAAGATATCAAACCTGTTTTGATTGAATACATTGGGGTGAAGGGGACGTTGTGTACAGTTATTTTTATTTTTGATTTTGTTGGTCATGTAAATGCAAACTAAAGGTGTGATAAGTCAGTGTTTGAGCACATCTATTTGTTTAGATTGCATACAATATTATATTATATTATATTATATTATATTATATTATATTATATTATATTATATTATATTATATATTATATATTATAATGAATGTGCATTTGTGTCAAATAGAGATGTTCTATTTTATTTTGTTTATGATATTCCATTTTTTAAAATAATTTGTTTGTGAGGAAAGTTTGCCTGCTACAAAGGAATGTATAAGTTGTTTGTCAATGTTCTGCCAAAAAGAGAGTGGGGAAAAAAGTCTATTTTTGTTTTAACAATATGAATTATTATAAATTTATTGTATTATTAAAAAAAATCTATATAATTATAGATATATCTAATGTATAATGGTAATTCGAAATATTCATTCGTGTTTGCTGTCACAGCGCTGTTGCTCTTTTGTACTTTTCTCCATTTGTAGATAATTTATAAATGTTTCTACTTTTTTTAATGTGTTGGAATTTCATATTAAACAGTGCAAGCATTACTCATGGTGTCCCCCCCACCCCATCCACCTACCCACCCCCTTAAAAAAATTAAGTCTACAGTCTTGTGCTCACTAGGTGAATTAAAGGAAAAAGAGAAACGCTGATGTTAATGACTACGGTGTGACTGTGCATGTGTCATGTACACATTTTTTTTTCTAAGGGAAATAAATCTAATATTTTTTACACTTGTGCTGTTTGTAGTAAATTTGCAATTTGTGAAGGAGGGTGACAATATACTTACATGACCACACGAGGGCAGAATAAACTTAGATTTGAACTCTTGTGGCCCAAATCAACTCCTCTACTCTTATGGCTTAAATCTTCTCATCTGTTTATCATAGACAATGATGGATGCAAATTGGTATCTTTCTATGGGCAAGGCTCCATGGCATAGCCGGCAAATTAGGCGTGTCCATGCCAGTCTTGTTAACGAGATTGTTTTCCAAATGGATAAAATACAATCATATCATCTGTTAAATCTAAATAATGGGTTAGCTCTTTTATTATAAGGCCAGTTTTTGATTTCGCATGATTTCTATAATGAGTTTGCAAATTTATAAATGGGTCTGATTAGTATAATGATATCTCACCATCTAGCCAGTATACGATAACGCTAATTCTCAACTTAGCATGGTTTCCTTAAAGCTAGGTCCTGAGCTCATAATGCTGGCTTATAAATGAACCTGATTCACACTTCAAGCCTGTTTAGCACAATGATTGGTTATGGGTTAGCATAGACAGTTAATCCTAATTTGTAATTTAGTATGGTAAATAAAAGATACGCATATTTACAGGCTGCATGTTCCCGTCGTGGTTAGCATGTGTTGCGCTTGCACCTCCAGGCACTGTTGCACCTCCCCATGCTTGGTGGGTTTCCTCTCACAGTCCAAAGATACCGTATGCAGGCTAGGCTAATTGACGTTCCCAAATTGCCTGTAGTGTGTGAATGCACGTGGGAATGTTGACTGGCGCTAGCACCAATGGGAATAAATATAATGGTAATCACAACTGGCCTCCTCTGTCCCTAGTTGGACTACAGGTGTTCCTAGATGGATAGATGGAAGTATGTTTACAATATTTGCTTATTAATAAGTTCACTATAACTCCAGACTATTTAAATGATATTTTAGACTACTGCATAGACTAGTATTTAATACTAGTGCTAGTATGATTGAACCTGTTTAACGCTAAGCTGTTGACTGCTTTTTGGAGTGCGCTAGGCTGACATATAACCAATACATTGGTAAGTGTTAATCATTATTTTATCAAAATTCTCTCAGCATGGTTGTTGTCACCTCCCACATTAAACACAGATTCTACTGGCTGAGCTGTGTGGCTGAATGATCACCCAAGCAGAAGCAATCCTGTAGGACAGCGTTGGAATGCAGGACAAGGCTGAGCCACAGGAGCCCTGCCCCAAGAGATGGAGGGACAGAGATAATTATGCTCGTATATCACTGAGTTTCTCTGGCTCTCAGCCCTTCTCTCCTCGCAGTCAGGACTAAGCCGTAATGATCCTGGGTGGCTGTGGGCCAGCGGATGTTTAAACTTCTCTCCGGCTGTGACCTCTCGATCAGTGCCTGCTTTTAACAAGAGCCATAAGTGAGGATGCAGGAATTTGTTCATCTTGCTGCATCTCTGAATATTTCACAACCACTATGAAATGAAAAAAGGTTTATACAGTATGTGTTCAATAGTAGAATGCTTGTAATGGATCCAGGCTGAGCTGGACATAATAGGCCATCATATTCTCTTCTAATATTCATTTCTATGATGAAGTGTATGCGTTCTTCAAACAAAATCTTTCCCCAGGGTTGTGTTCTCCTTAAATAAGTCCAGATAGCACATAAATGTGAATATAGTGAAGGCCATGCTATTTGAGATCGTGCCCCAGGTGATGAACATGCTCAAGACACTGGTAAACACCTCTCTACAGTTCATGGAACAATGTTTTAGCAAAAACATCAAGAATTGTTCACAGCCATTATTCATTATGCATTATGAGCCACATTCACACACAAGTTTAAGTAATGGAATTTAATGACAGAATTGCACATGATCAGATTTTAAATCTGATCTTTGACCTACTGTATGCTCATTTTCTTGGAAGAAAAATACTGTTAAGTCCATGCCGCTGTCTGTTTGATTTAACCACAAATACGTCAATTTTCGCTTTAGTTGTAGAACTATAGCATTCATACCATACTAAGATGCATATATGAAATACATTACATATGAAATATTATTATAATGAAAATAAGGATTTTGGAACTGCCAACCAACTAGACACAGGGTAGGGGAAAAATATCATAAATGATTATTATTGGAGATCACTGATCACTGTTAAGAAAGAAAAATCAACGAATGAAATCACAGCTATCTATAGTATTGAAAATAAGAGGGTTTCCACGCATTTTGTGATCTCAAGATCTCAAAGTATTGGGAATAAACACTTTTTGATGAGACTAGGCAGAAAAAAAGACTTCAATTTACTAGGAAGATTAAAGATTGGACTTTGGTCAATGGAAAAACTTCATGTGTTGTGATGAGTTCAGATTGACCCTATTCCAGAGTGATGAGCGTGTCAGGGTAAAGTCAGGTGCTGGAAGTAATGCACTCATCATGCATTGTGCCCACTGGAGGCAGTGTTACGATCTGAGGTTGCTTCAGTTGGTCATGTCTAGACTCAGCAACGTTATGTGGCAATAAAATGAAATCAGCTGATAACCTGAATGTACTAAATGACCATTCATCAATGCAAGTTTTCTTCCCTGATGGCATGGGCATTTATTAGGATGACAATGCAAAGATTCATCAGGTTCAGGTGAATGTGGAGCATGAGAAATAGTTTTCACGCATGAAATAGCCTCCACAGAGTCCAGATCTCAACTCCATCAAAAGTCTGGGGAGTGCTTAAGAAGACTCTTTTGTTATAAAAACCATGAAGCTTTTATACCAAACATTGTCAGTTGTTTAATCAAAGCATAGATCTGGTAATTTTGTATGTGTAAGCCCAAATTAAATTTAGCATTTTGGCCATGTTGGACTGAATAATGCAGTCGAACACTATAGAGATGATGCAGATGCTTTTACTGTCATCATGTGCCTCTATTTGATCGTTCCAGAACCCAGATTTCTGCTTGCTCATGTTCGGGCCATTTCATGTTTTTAAAGGAACGGTGAAAAAAAAGTCCTTCAACTTTTCTTCTTGTTCTAGCAAGATGAAGGTGGGGCGACATCACAGCCTGGCTTTAACTGATCTTCTTGTCCTGAGGGGACTGAGGTGATATACATCCACAACACGCTCTGAGAGGCACATCCATTCATCACCTATAGCAGAACACCGAATGCAAGTCCAGCACTGGCCGACCTGCTCCATACATCACTGTCACAAGGCTTTGACTGAGCAACACAGACCTCACTTCTTCACTCGAGCCTTACACTGGTCAGACTGGAAACCAAACAGTCCATTCCTTACTCAATACACACATTATAGCTATTAGATCACAAAAAAAAGCTTTTGGAAATCACAGAGCTGCTGGATTTGATGATGATCATGTGAATAAAATGTCAAGCCATGGACCACGTTGTTCAACTGAAGTCTTCAAATACTGTAGACTAAACTGACAAACTGTATCATAGGCAAGTGTGACAAGGCAAGTGTAACAGTTAGTGCTCCATTTTTTACTTCTATGTTTTTTTTTTTGTGTGTAAAAACATAAATGGCCAGGGGTGGTTCAATCAGTTATGGATGTGGGTTACTGGGTTACCGATCATAAGGTCGGGTTACAGTAACCCTATCTGCTCCATGAGTGCTGTATCCTGGCTGACCCTGCACTCTGACCCCAGCTTCATAACTAGGATAGTGCTGTAAGGTACAGTACATGTGACAAATAATGTAATTATTAATATTATTATTAAGAATAAAACAAAACATCTGATCGTAGCAAAAACGACCTCATACAAACAATGACATCTAATTTATTTCACTGAGCCATTATTTTTTTTACAAAAATGAAGGCAAAAAGAAAAAAAAAACATGCGGGCATCCCTTTCCTTTTTTGCTGGCTTGGGACTGGTAATGAGGTGCTCTGCAACCTCTGTGGTTGGGTGTGAGTGTTTCGCTGCAACATGAACCCGGGCCTTCCACATGGCAAGCAAGTGGCCTTCTGCTGAGCTGTAGGCTTAGCTGCTGTAAACAAGTATAATCTCCTTTGCCTGGAAGAAATTTGCTTCTGACTTTACATAAACAACAGAGAATTCTACTATAAATGTTAGAAAAAATATCAAACAAAAAATGCCAACCATATGAACATTTACACATATTTTTTGTATCTTTCTCATATTTCTGACCTAATTTAATTGTAGGCAATTCCCATCCCTCTCTCTCTCTCTCTCTCTCTCTCTCTGTTAGGGCACTTTCCCATCAGGACAACTACCAACCAGGGAGGGTGAAGATTATCACATGCTTACGACGGGACACGCGACCCCAGCCACCTGCATCTTATTGAACTGCTGCTCACGCAACACTGAGATGACATAACACACTCAGAGGAACACACAATCCGCTCTCTAGACTCCCAGCTATGGATTCCAGGACAACCTTGTTGCCGTTATGTCACTGGAGCATTTACAGTATGTAGTTATATAGAAATGATAACAATACAACAAGTGTGATAATAACTAATTCATTAACACACTGCTGCACTACTGATAGAGCTGCTGTTACAGAAAAATAATCAGCCCTTTCTGACTAATTTATAATTTATATGGAAAGACTGCAGGAAAGAGTAGTTTGTTTGTTTGTTTGTTTGTTTGTTTGTTTGTTTGTTTGTTTGTTTGTTTTGTGCCATGAAAAGTTGCATCTTTGTCTTATTCATTTCAATAAATGATAAATAAAAGATAAATGTACGGTTGGCAAAAATACCTGTTTATAAGTACTGTAAAGTAAATATTAATTAATGATTCCACAGATGTACCAAAGCATTAAATTAAACTATGCACATATGCACAGACAGCTCTGTTCTTGAAAAAAAAAAATCTAATTATTGATGAACAAAATGCTTAGGGATATGGTGTTTTAATAAATATATATAAATTTTTCTTTTACTATAGCAAAATGCCCTTATGTTTTATTACTTAGATATTAATGCCCATGTGAAAATAAAGTATACATGTTTTATAAATATGTATGCATTCCATTATCTTTAACACACAACTTATTTGTTTTTATTTAGATTTTATTTTGATTTTGCATATGGTTTTGAGTGCATGACTTTATCTACCAGTATGCTATTTTGCATGTCTTTAATCAATGTAAATTATGTATTTTTAAAAAGAAAAGAATACTTCACTGACTTTTATTTTTTTTTAAACTTTACATGATGGATTAGTGCCATCCGACATCATTATCAAGCATAATACCAAACATAATAATTGAAAGGTACTGTAGCCTGCATCTCTGGCTTGGATTACTGCTATGATCTGGAGCGCTTCCCAGACGTGAATAATGCCGTGCCGATGATTTGCAAATTGTGCGATCACAGCTTTAATGACTGGCAGTAGCCAAAACCTAAATAAACCGCATTAATTAATTCCCTGCATTCCAGCACACTTAATGATTCATCTCCAACAAAGACTTTGAATGATAAAAAAATATTTTTTTTTTAGATCAGACCAACTGAGGTCACCATCAGCTCATGTGGGTTCTTATCTTCATTCTTTTGTGATCCTTCTGATCAGAACTTGTGAAACAGCACAGGTTTTTAAATAAAAAATACTTTTTTCCCCAGAGCTACGGCCAGAAGTGCACTTCTTAAATAAGCTTTTCATAAGCATTTACTTTAGCATTGTGAAAGTCCACAGTGAAAAGCTCTATGATGATAATATTGGAGACCACAGGAGACACTTCAGTCTGATTTATGCTACATATTAATGGCCAGTGCATGTCCTTATCAAACAGCAGGACATTAAGCCATGCTTTGTCATGCACAGATCTGACAGCAGTGATGTCAAAGAGGGCTAGCGAGACAAGGGGACAGGACTGCATGTGTCTTCTAACTGACATATGATTGATGAGGCCTGTTTTAACTTGTTCATTGTCTCCTCATTCTCACAGTGACCTTGATCACTGCACTAAAGCTGTGATGAGTCAAATTCTATGGGTCAATTCAACCCCACATCAGACTTGTAAATCCAAAAGTCTGATATAGTATAGCAAATTAATCAACTGGCCAATAATTTGAGTCATCTGTGACTCCTTTCCTTTGAGTGAATATGATTAATGGTTTTTCTACAGTTCCAGTCAGAGCCTTACATACTCATCATAAAAATTTATGTAATTTTCATTAATATAAAATAAACAATGGGCTAACAAATATTTTAACTGGACATTTTCTTGGGAAGAATGAACGTACAACATTCATCTTCTATATACAGAAAGTAAATCCAAAGAAATAGCAGCACAAGGATCGATTTATTTGCAGCTTTCTGAAATCAACACAGAGTCAGAAGTATATTGTACATACAGTATATATACATACACTCACTTTAATTAGATTATTAATTCAGTGGTGCTCAAGGGCTCTCAACTACCTGTTAATGATGATTGACTACAGCTGTCCAACATTGAAAGGGTTGATTTGACAGATTGACCACTGGGTAAGCCTAAGAAGCTCAGTGCAGATCTGAGAATGAGGATGGTAGATCTATACAAGTCAGTACTGTCTTTAGGGCCCATTTCTTAACACCTACCTGCAAATACAGGATCAGTTCAAACAATTGGAAAAGTATACAGTAGCTACTTTGCAGCGGACTGGAAGAAGATTGTCCCCTGAGAGGAACAACCCAGGAACAACTGATCCACAGGCCTGCCATGAACTGGATGCTGCTGGAATCTGGAACACCACAGTCAGAGTCTACTATCCAGCAAGTTTTACATTTCTATGAACTGAAATGTTGCCATTCAAGAGAGAAGCCCATGCTCCAATATCCACACCATCAAACTTGATTAAAGTTTACAGCTGATCACATGGACGGAGAAAAAGCCTTCAGGAGGTTTTGATCAGAAGTACTGTTGGGAGGAACAAAGGCAAGATATTCAATGCCAAGAATACTGTAGCAACTTTTAAGCACAGTGGTGGTAGCATCATGTTTTGGGGCTGTTTTGCTGTCAATGGAACTAATGGATGGAACAACATGGATTGTTGTTGAATTAGAAGAACTACCGCAACAAACAAAGAGAGAGAGAGAGAGAGAGTGTGTGTGTGTGTGTGTGTGTGTGTGTGTGTGTGTGTGTGTGTGTGTGTGTGTGTGTGTGTGTGTGTGTGTGTGTGTGTGTGTGAAAATAGAAAAAGGTCCAAAAGTGGGGAATGTACCCACCCCCCCTCTTTTTTTATGTTTAAAAATGACAAAAAATGAATTTAGCATAATCAGTCCCCTTATTTTTGGATCCTCAACCCTATTGAGAAATTTTTTGAGTCAGGTGGAAACCAAGAATTTATTTGAACAGTCAGGTTGTTTTTTTTTTCTTGGAACATTTACCCATATATACAGCACATTAGGTGTGCTCTATATTTATAGTATGTGATGTACATTTTTGACCCCATATGATTAATTTTGACCCTGTGTCCAGAAAACCCCACTTGAATGAAAACTTGTGCAATAATTCCTGTCTTCTATTAAAGATGTATGTTAAAGATCAATACAAGCCCAATATTGCCATCGCATACATATTCATGATGAGTGTATGTAAAAACTCTGATGGCAACTGTACATTTACAAATGTGCACTAACATGGTATCCTTCACCAGTTGATTCCTAACATTGATTATTTAAATGCTGACAAAATAAACATGTTATTTGTGTATTTGCACAGTGTTTCTGAGTCCTTCTAAGCTAGTAAATGAAACAAAAGTAAAATTAGAAGTTATACTAACACATGGTAAAGAACTCGGAACAAAACCTTGACTAACTTGTCGTTACCTATTCATTACATAATAAAGAATACATGTGTTGTTGTGATGAAAAAATTACTTGTTTTCATTTTGGTTTATTAGAGTATGCAAACTATTACACCTGACTGTATAAGCTGTTATATTGAGGTTAGAAAAACAATCTGTATTTATAATGACTTGCCTAATCTGACATGAAATATGAAAAGTTGATGAACTATATCTCAACTGCCACAACTCTACAGCACAACAACCAGGCTACAACTAGATGATAAAAACACATGTTGAAATATGGAAATTGCATGTTTGGGTCCTTTATAACCACAGTCAGTAGGAGGTGCACTTGTCTTGCTACATTATTATACTATTGCTATAATACTAATACTACATTAGTATTATTGCAGGATTATTTTTATAAGAAACTAGATAATAAACACATTTTCAATAAACGAATAAATAAACAATTTTCTTCTCTGATAATTATATTTCACTGCATTATAATTTCTGAAATGTCTACATGGGCCTACACGGGTCTGTGTAATGCCTTTTCCACTATGCAATATAATATACAATAATTAATAATAACCCAGATTTTATTTTATATTCCACCTTTGTGCTGATTCTAATCTGACAAAAAGAGAACATGTGTTCACTTGACATGTTTGGTTCATTTGAACAAGCTTGAAGTGAGTTTCAGACAGCCGTAACTTTAAACTCTGGTGCAGTTCAACTGAAATCTGAATGCGCCACGGACCAAAGATGTAAAGATGTAAACGGACCAAGTCTCCTTTGTTGGCATTATACTGTATGATTATGATGGCTGGACCTAAGATCTTTTGCTGGTTGACTCTGTATCTGACGTCCGATGTAATGGAGGCAGTGACAGTGAGAGGGACAGGTAGTGAGAAAAAGTTTTGAAAGTGGCCAAGGTTCAAAAAGGGAAAGATTTAATAGCCAGGGCCATTAATAAATTTAACACAGTCAAATTAAATATTAAATACAATGAGCATCCAAGGACGCTCATGGACAGTGCATGAGAGCACAGGAGCGCACACGATAGCACAGTAGGGTTGCGTTCGATAACAAGAATGCAACAGTTGAATGGTCTGATTAAATGTCATATGTTTTTGAACACTCTTGATGTTGAACACAGCCCTGCCGACCTATCTTACTACTGGATGTCGGAATTTCCTTTGGAGTCAATAAAGTTTCTATCTATCACGCGTTGTCCTACGCCAGCAGATGCAGGAAAGGCGAAAATCTGTCATAGGATTAAAGGTGGCTGTCCTTTTGTTTTTATTTATTTTTAACGGGAGATGGTTGCTACTGGCAATTGTCTCGATAAAACCTAGTGGCAAAATAAAAACATTAGGTGCATTGCCGACGATTTTTCACCTGGTAACGATACCACCATATATAATCCACATGCCATCTGTTGTGTCTTTTGGTCCGCAGTGGAACATGTCAGTGTGACTGTTTAGTGAACCAGGACTTTACACTATAGTGAACCAAAACTAATATATCATTCTATGCTTTAATACAAAGCTACAAGTGTGAACACTTCCCACCTGTCAGTCACAGCATGGGTTAATCTATGTCAGTAAGTACTAAGGAGAGATCAACAACCTGCTACATTCAAAACCAGTCACTAAAGCACTTTGAGCGAGAAAACACATTCCATATTATGTCATCTTAAACAACAATGTCTACATAATAGTTGCTTCTATATCGTTTCAATTTGTCTCTGAATCGTCGGTGTTGTTTTATTTACGCCAAGCTACAAAGCTAATTCCAACACAAGGCTAAATTCCATTCCCTCTCTAACCCCTGATCAAGGGCACTACTTAGTGTGTGATTGTACAACTCATATAGTGTACTACCTAATGTATTTAAAAGTGAAATAAGTGGAAATATAAACGGTCATGAGATTTACAATTAGTTAGTTAGTTCTGCCAGTTGTGGAAAGATATGTGTTGGAGGAGCAAAATAACTGATAAAATAAATAAATAAACAATAAAAAAACTGCATCACAGCCTTGTTCATATTCAGCACAACTGCACGACCGCAATGGTGATATTGCTTAAGTACATAAATTGTCCCACTTCTGATGACATCACCCTACATTTCTGATGCCAGAGGCTGTATATTATAATAGTTATGTAAGTTATTTTTCCTTTCTGTCACGGATACTATTTATTTCATGACTTTTTTTCATGATACAATTTTAAAGTATGAACGTGCTACCTAAATAATGTTTAATGTTACATTAATAAAAATATAGTATCTAAATATTTAACACATATATATGAATTATTATTATTATTATTATTATTATTATTATTATTATTATTATTATTATTGCTGTTGTTTTTGTATTACAGTACTTTTCTATTAGCTCCAGATCATGTGACACACCACAGAGTCAATCAGGCTAAAGGAGTAATCCTGAAACAGAAAACCTTTGGCTCTATACGACTAACAGTGAAGATCACTGAACTGTCCTGCATCTGCACGGTGGCTTTTTTGTTATTTAGGAGCCAGTGAACTTTATGGTGATTACGATTAATAGATATTTCTTCTGGCTTTAAGACCAGAGTGTGTATTTGGAGATGGCAGGAATGTTAAGCACAGAGTTATTACCAATGATGCTGTTGCAAATCACCTTGGCAACATGTTTTGCTACAACAATGAAAGGTAAGAGTTTCCTTCATTAATTGGTATTGAATTCATTATACCATTTTGCATATTTTCCCTATTAGCTTTATTTTATTATTTTGCTTAATCACAACGATAAAGCAAACTCTGATCCACTGTGCTGTAATGTTATGATGGACACTGAATCAGTTGTGTAATGTGGTAAACATTTTACAAATGTGAAATTTCAAGTTCAAGTGGAAATAAACTGGTGGCCTGTTTTTATGTTGAATGTGAAATTCCAACAACAAAACCTTTTTATAGAAAAATCTTTCCAAAACATCTTAATCATTTTGCAAAAAGGCATGCCAGTGTTTGTTGATATATCTTACATGCAAAATTATATATATATATACTGTATATAAATTTAAATCTTATTTAAAAAACTTATGTTTCATTCATACTTTTCATAATGTTTTATATGTTTTTTTAATGTGATATCAAAAAACTTCGGAAAACATGCTTATAAACAATTCACAAAACTTAAATAAAAATTGTGATCATCATGCAAAATCTTTGTAAAAAATCTTTTTAAATGACATTAAATTATTTCTAAACTTTAAAGAAACATTTTCTCACAAGTTTCAGTACTGCACATGAGCCACCCTAAGTCATTTCTTAATATTACGTTCAATTATGACAAATTATGAAAATTTAAACAAATGTTTTACTGTGACAGGCTGCAACGTTCCTGACAAACTCAGAAGTAACCTTATTTCTCTTCACATCTGTTCCAACCACTTAATTCAATGCACAACACACACACACAATTAAATTGTTAATGATTGCTAATAACATACAATTTTTGCTTTAAAAATTTTAAAATAATATAAATGTAAATACAAGTTTATATCTCATGATATAAACAGTTTATAACCATTATGTACAAACCTGTTGATAATAATAGGTTTTAAAATGTTTTAAACAAAATGTGTCAATTGTTCAGAAAAACCCTCCTCATATACATTCTTAAAGAAAATACAAATGTTCCTAGAATAATTACATTCAGCAAACATTCCATTAACCTAAATTTGTTAGCTCAGAATATTTCAGAATCTAAAAAATGACCTGGCTTTAATAGCTATTGAAACACTTTGACCATGTTTGAAATTCTTTTGTATAAATGACATCATACAACAGTAGTCTCGGATGTCTCTGCCTCTCTCTGAAAGTAAAAGAGTGCTTCATGAACTCGAACTCTATACGATAGTATAGTGATGAGGTTTGGTGTTATACCGTACTGTAGGTATTTTCCTACATGAGTGTAAAAACTTTGATTCTGCCTAAAGGCATGGTAACTCATCACATACACAAGATTAGCCAGCAGTCACATTAATAATTAGATGCAGTTTGAGCTAGACGGTTGACCTAATATACTCGGACAACCTTGTATGCAATAGTTAGTGCACTTCTCCCCTGCAGCTGTAGCCATTAACCTACTTTGAGTCCACATGGGATTTTCAGCCCCAGCTTAGAGACGGGATTTATTTGTTAACCTCGTAGCATTAAAATCGATATGAGCCCAGTAGGAAAGTTCATCAAATGGATTAGCAGCGTGTCATTGAAGTGCGCAGCTGTGTTGGTTTAGAGATAACCTGAATAATAGAGTGGAAATTCAAGTTGTGTGTCCAGCACTGATAAAGACCTGATGGTGTTTTCTCTGTTCCAAGCAACATCTTGGATCTTTGCTGTAACCCCAATATGCAGGATCGATAATATCAAATTAATAGGAGCCTCTGACATACTGAGAGAAACTTATTAAAATGTTTTCTTAATAAATATGTATGTAGGTGATGATCTGCATCTGTATGTGATGGAAAAACAATGTGTAACAGTATTTGTATCATGCACAGACAAGTTATTGAAAAACTAGAAGTGTTTACACTTGCAAAACTGATGCCTCTTGATATTTTTTTCTGTGCTATTCCAGATTTTTGGTTACTGTACATTTTTGCAGGATTTTGGTGGTCGTAGGTGTATGGGGTGGAAAATAAATATAATTTACCTGCAAAATGTTGATACATTTAGGCAGCATGGTGGTGTAGTGGTTAGCACTGTCGCCTTGCACCTCTACGGTCCAGGTTCGATTCCTGGCCAGATTCGATTTCTGTCTGAGTTTGCATGTTCTCCCCATGCTTGGTGGGTTTCCTCCGGGTACTCCGGTTTCCTTCCATAGTACAAAGACATGCAGGTTTGCTTAATTGGCATTCCCAAATTGGTTGTAGTGTGTGAATGAGTGTGTGTATGTGTGTGTGTATCCTGTGATGGATTGGCACCCTGTCCAAGGGTGTACCTCACTTTGTGCCCTAATTCTCCTGGGATAGGCTCCAGGCCCCTGTGACCCTGAGTACAGGATTAAGCGGTATACATGATGAGTGAGTGAGTGACGTTGATACATTTGTAGGTACTGTTGTACAGTATTTCCTTATACATTGGAATAGAAAATGTACCTGTACAGCAGTATTTGCCAGCCCAAATGCTATCATTTGCCAGTGAAATGCTATCATCCCCCTAAATATCAAACACATTTTTGACTGATTCTAATTCATGGTCTTCTCTAGGAACCAAGGTGGAGGTCCTATCAGAAGATATAAGGAGCTCTTCACCAGACCTGACCTACCAGATCATCAATGCAGATCATTTCTTTCTTAAACACACCGGACAGGTCTCAATGGGAAACTTTACCCAACAGTCACAGAAACAATCCTTTATCATCACTGGTCTCACTGGGAAACCTTCAATCAATATCAGCTATGGGCCCATATTTGTAGAACAGGCTATCCCTGTAGAGCTGTTTAACAATGATCTTGGGATCAGAGCCTTCTCACTGGTTCGACAGGTGCGTTCTGCGTCCCACGTTATACAACTGTTGTTTTATGCAACAAACAAGATAGGTAACTTGATGCATTTGTCAAGTTGGGTGGATCCACTGCAGAGTGACAAGGGGTACATATGTGTCACAGCACATGCCTTCTTAAAATCACAAGAGATCAGAAGCACCTGCACCATTTCAGAAAAAGAAGGTTTTTGTTTGGCCCAGTTAAGGCCTGAGCCAGCATGGTTTAGTCCAAGGAGTGCCACGCCGAGCAAAGAGCACAGAGCTTCTTTACAAGGAACTGTTGTAGAGCTTTATTATCAGACCAGGCTCAGCCCCACCAGCCAGTGCACCCCTCAAGAAAGCAGACAGTGGCATAGTCCAACTCAGGAGGAGATCAATGGAAAGAAATCTGTATCCATGCTGAAGAAAATTGGCAATGTAAATCTTCTGCGGTCACCTCCAGGGAACCCTATGTTCATGCGCCTGCGTCTGGGTGGTGCTGTGATAATCCAGACTTCTTCTAAACCTCTGAAGACCACTGATACAGCCACATTCTATGTCTTTTTGTCCAGTACCTCTCAGGCAGAGCATTTCATTCTCAGGTGAGAAATTTTTATTTCAGGACTGCTGTTGTTGGCTGGATGGGGACTGTTTTCAACACAGCTGTGACCCTGAGGAGTTTAAAAACATCAACAATTTGTTGATACAGCACAGAAACTGCCATCTACGTGTCCCTGCTATGCTGAGAATAGCCCCCCTGCCACATCTTGTCTGAGGTGCTCCAGTGGTAGACTTTTTTTATACTGTATGTAGGGTGGGTACATCACACTGAATATAGTAAAGAGACAAAAAATAATAATAATAATAAAAAAAAGATTAATGTAGAAAGTTGATATGCTCAGAATGACATTGCCCAGAATGGGCAATGTAGTAATGAATCAAGGCAATATTCGTTGTCTTTTAGTTATACCTTGTCAAAGATATAGTCCAAATGCTAGTGTGACATGTGATGAACAACTACTACCACAAATGATGGAAAAGAGAGAGGTAGATCTGGTCAGAGGCAACAGTGTTGTATTCACTTTATATCTGTTTGCTGATCAGTCAATGACTTTCTCCTCACCTGTGATCATATCTGAAAGAATAGTACCGGTAGCAAAATTTTAAGCCCATGGCAGCATTGTTGGACTTACTCTTTGAGATATGGTAAACACTTCAACAACCTTAGAGAGCCTCAGCAATGTGTAGCTGATCCTCTGATTGAGAGAAGCCAGCTGACCCGGATAAACCTCCTGAGTGGAGGATGCTAAACTCTATCAGGCATATCCCAATGGACAGAGAACCCAAGAGAGACCCAGGAGCTGCTGTAGATATTTATGTTTCACATTTGCCTTGGGAATCCTCAAAAGAAGTCTTAGCTGAGCTTGCTGCCATGCTAATCCACACATGGTGACAGAAGCTATGTACATGTGTTTTGGTTTGTGTCTTATTTCTGTCCTGTCATTAATTTATTCTTCTACTGTGTACGTGTATTCTGGTCTAGCGCATTAATTAATTCGTCTAACCCACTATTTTGTTGTTTCCATGGAAAGTCTTGTTAATTGTTATTGTCTATGTCTCTTCCTTGCTTTCGGGTTATGTTTATCTACAGTCAAAGCCCTCTGTCACCTGTTTCTCTCATTTTCATTATGGATAATCCCTGTTCAGCTCTACCTGCCTGTGTTCTGATCTCTGCTATGGCACTCATTATAATTCATGGATTGCTCTTAATAGGACATCCTCTAATCATCTACATCTGGGTCCTGCCTTATTCACTTGCAGATTATATAACAATTAATTAATTAAAATATTTAAAAGAAATGGAAGATTTAAATTTTTTATTTTTGGGGGGAGGGAGGGGGCGGATGGTTTGGTCAAAGCTGAATAAGATTATTAAGTTTCAAGTTTATATAAATCTCCTGAATTGAAAAGGCATTTTTGTTGTTGTTGTTTTGGCTATGCACTGAATACATTTGGGTTTAAGATAAAAAATGGCACCTTTTATTTCAACTCACCCATTTTTCAAGTAATCAAAATAATAGAACATGTGACATGTTTCTTGTTGCCCAGGTTGAAGTGTTAGATTATATATTGAAAAATTCATAACTCTTGGATATATTCTTTACTCTTGGTTTTTCTCTCTTTGCATTTACCATCACTAGTACTATGCAAAATAGTTTTCTAGACAATTCTCAAGGCTTTTAAATGTTTGCCAATGATTGTACATACAGGAAAAAAAAAACAGTACCAACAACTCATAATACGGGGCAGTGTTACACACTGTTCTGAGATATATTTTTGTATATAAATAATCATGGGTGGTCTTTACCCCAGTGAAAATTAATAGTATAAATTAATACTAAGAAATAAATCACATAAACATCAACAAAGACATTTTTTGGATGTCAAAATGTTGTGGTGATGTTAATTTGGCCACGCTACAGACATTGGGACAATGCTGGTATTAGAATGTTTTTGAAAGTTAGAATTACGTTTAGAAAATGATGTCAAAACAACATTTACTACATGATGATGGGATAGCGTTGAACAAAATTCCCAAAACCAATGTTGCAAAATGAACAAAACAGTATTAATACCAAACCAATGGTCTGAGGGGGACAGTGCAGTAATTTGAAAGCTACAGTAAAATGCACCTCATGGTAACACTTCCGAAAAGAAATGAAACACGTACGTAGATACCATTAGATCATTAGCTCTGAAATACCTGAGATAAATGCGCTGTGTGTGGGAAGCTGTTGTGTCATTCCCAATCGATCAACTGGATTTCTATATCCTGTTAGAAACTTAAGGGACCAAAATTCTCAACATAATTTTCTCAAAGTCATTCCAACATTCAAGAAAAACGCTGTCCTGATGCTGCCTCCGCAGGGCATAGTTTCCTTAGCCTTGAAACTAAATTATTACTGCAATCTACTTTCACAAGAAGCTTTCACAGGAAGCTATGACTCACAATCATTGGTGTTCGTTCTAAAATACTTTGTTTTGGGCCTTCTGAGTAATGACAAAATATTGGACTTATGTCCTGACTGTATGTGCTAAATGTGGCTTCTGACAGCCACTAAACTTAACTGAGAGCATCTTGTGTTTCGATCTTAAACACAAATCTCAACATATTAATTCCAAGCACAATTAATTTTTATAGCAAAGAATTTTAAGTCATCGTTCCATAAACAGAAAAATAATAGAGGAAATTATTTCCTTCCACTTTATTTCATAACGTTTCATTAATCTCTATCTGTGTGTGTGTGTGTGTGTGTGTGTGTGTGTGTGTGTGTGTGTGTGTGTGTGTGTGTGTGTGTGTGTGTCTGTGTGTGTGTGTGTGCGCGCGCGCATGTGTGTGTTGGGGGTGTTCTCCCCATAAATAATGCATCAAGTTAATGGAGCAAGGAAACAAATAGCCAATAATTGCTCGACTCCTTTGGGCAGAGATGAACTCATTAGAGAAGGTGTTATGTTGTGCAGAAGCACACAGCACAATCTGTTCTTCAGAGCTCCAGCACATAGGCATACAGATAAGTGCAAAACATTTTATATCCATGGATTATAATAAATAAAATAAGTTCTTAGTTTATAAGACTCTGTCTAGTCTATTTATTTACAAGATCTAGTAATTAAATTGTATATTCTACCTACAGTGCAGTACAGTACCTACAATGCAGTGCATCAGCTGTAGCATTCATGGTGACTGAAGTACTCCTTAAATTTTCTCAAGAGCTATGAGGCTAATGCATATAAATTCAGTAATCTACTGTATAATTGATCAAAAGGTTTTAAAATTTCTGTAGCATCAGCGTTATCATAATACATTATAATATATCTCCTTTTTCCAGTGATGACTTACACAGAGATTTGTTTGACAGATGACATAAAAACAATGAAGTGTTTTACATTCAGTGAAAATATTGATATGGTGAGGTTTTCTGTGAGTAATCAGCATTAGGGTGGAAAATGTAACGTTATTTCCTCATGGCACCCCTCACTCAGCATGCACAACAACAAACCCAGTAGTTTAGCACTTGGGACTATGTAATCACTTGCATCACTTTCACCTATGTTCATAAAGAAACTGGGCCTGGCATTAAGTGCATGCAGAAAAGGATTAGAGTAAAGCAGACTTGCATTTTTATTAGCTAGACTACTTGACCAAAAAATACAGACACTTCATACATCAAATCCATATGTGTCCATTTTAAAACCATGGTATTTGGTACATGGAGTCACCCTTTTGCATGGGTATTGTAGTAATCTCTATGCTTCAAAAAAGGCTATCCACTAGACTTTTGTGTATGGATTTGGGAATGTTCCTATTTAGTCCCACAATCCTTATTGCAGTCAGAGACTAAGGTCCAAGTCAGGAAACATGGTGTGCAGTCGGCATTATATGTCATCCCAAAGATTTTAGGTGGCTTGAGGTCAGGGCTCATACACTGTACTTATGGACCTCATTTTGTGCACTGAGGCAATGTCATAAATAAATAAATGTCTATTAAATTACCAGGCTCCTACGTTTCTGCAAAGGGAAACATTAATGCTACAAATACATCCTAGATAATTGTGTGTTACTATATTGTCCACATATGAATGTAGCGGGCAGCAACAGTAAGATCTTGTTTTTCTATGATATGAAAAAAATAAGCATAAATGCTTTTAAAGACAATCTAAAAGTTTGGTCATGGACTGATCCTCCAAAATAGCACTGGAATAATGCAAGTTTGCACTCTCTTGCTGAAAACACTTGACAGGTTTGAGACACTCTTTGATGTTTGCAGTGATTTTAAGCTATGAAGCATTCTTATTTACCAGAGATACATTTAAAAAAAAGACTGAAACCCCTTGCCACAATACCCCACTGCCCTCTTCAGTAGACATCACTGTTCAGAGCGGGGTTAAGCATGAGTGCAACCCAGTGTCTCGCCAAGATTGATTTGATCCCGGGAAAACTCTATGGTCCACTTCACTTCTTTCTCCAAGATTGAGTCCAGACCTCTGGGATTATGATGGATAATCTAAGGGCTGGTTAAAAATTGGAGTTCCAAACACTTTTTTCCTCTCAGATGGACTAAGGGCAGGAGGCTCCAAGTAGATGCCATTTTACACTGGGGCCTTTTAAAAATATACCAAAAATGCAACAAAGAATGGTAGTGACTTTAAACTTGAGCTTACCTATTTGAATGATATCAGCATGGTGAATATAGTACTCTAGAAAAAGCACAGAAGTAGCTTTCTTTAACCACATCTCTCTTCAACCTGTATTAAACAGTAATCATCATCATCATCATCATCATCATCATCATGTAGAACCTCACAGATCTGTAAAACCAAGTAGTAGAAATGAAATTATTGAATAGCAGTGTAATAACATAAACAAACAATTTAAACAAAAATACATACTGTAATTTATTAAAATATACATTTATTCAACTGCCTTTATACTTTACTTTAGGATTTTAAATGATCATCTGTGGTAATCACACACTACATACTGTATGCAGTGGAGAGGAATTAAACATTGGAGTAGAAACATTTGAACATGACGAATATACAATGATCCCACGGTCTTGTGGAGTCATGCCCAGAGCTGCCCCATGTGGCACAAGGGGAATCTACACTTTACTGGCCTTAATGTTTATTGGTTTTATGTTATAGCTGATCAGAGTGTAATGGACAGACTATAGCACAAAGGGTATTGTGCACAGAGTGTATTGTGTATCTGACAAGGCATCTATTTGAAGCTGATTAGATTTGAAGCTTGCTGGCTTAATGTCATCAACCAACCAACGTCATGATGGGGGATGGGGACTAAACCACTGGTTTCCCCTCCCAAGGACCAGCTTGGGGATAGTTACATCGGTCCTGGCAAGCCACATTATGTAAAAAAATTTAAAAAAACACTGCAATAACTCAGCCGATGAGAATCCCAAGCGGCTTAGACAGGAGAAAATGCTGGGCACTAGGGCGGATGGATCCCAGAAGGGATTTGACAACAATAAAAGGATTCCGCTACAGGTCAACAACCAAGAACAATCAAGATACCCCTGACATCATCCCATACGAAGTCTGTGTCAATTTGAAAGTCTCAAAAGCCCCTGGACCAGATGGTATTACTAATGAAGTGCTGAAGGCAGGCAGGAACACCCTCTGGAAAGCCCTTGTCTCGCTCTTCAATGACCAGTATGTTCTAGACCAGTAGAGGAAGTTGACCACCGTTATCATACCAAAAAAGTGACCGTGAAGATTTGAAGAATAGTGCAGTAGCCCTACTACCAACCATCTACAAGGCCTTCACTAAAGCCTAATTTTCACTCTGCATGATCTTCATTGACTCAATCAAAATGAATGCCGGTACCAGGGCACTCATCTGACAGAGTGTCCAAATAATGTCCAGTCGATGAAGATTGCTCCAACAAATTACCTACGACAACAAAATTGACAATAATATCCACAGATGACACAGTGCAAACATAAAAGATGTCAAAGCCCACCCCAAGTCTTCAACTCCACCATTCTACCCGTGCTTAACTATGGCTGTAAAAAATGGACGATGGGAGGAACAAAAGAGAAGAAGCTCCAGACAACGCAGAGAGCAGTGGAACATACAAGAAATATTGCATGAAAAGAATATCATATTTAGAGTCAAAACTAGTTCAAGACCTGGATGAATTTCCGTAAGTGATAGAACCATGAATTCTGCGCTCTATGAGAAAATCCTGAAGTAGCATGTCCGGCCATCAGTTTGTGACCTCAAGCTCAAGCGCCCTTAGGTTATTCAGCAGGACAATGATTCGAAACTCATCAGAAAGTGCACCTCTGCATGGCTAACAAAAAAACAAAATTAAGGTTTTGCAGTCAAAAGTCCGGACTTGAATCCGATGACCTTCAACAGGCCCGTTTATGCTTGAAAACCCTCCAGTGTGGCTGAAATAAAGCAATTCCTAAAAGAAAATTTGAAAAAAATTCCTCCATTTTCACCAGTAAGAGCAGAGTGTGAAAGTTTACAGTAATTAGCAGAGGAATAGCACAGTTTTGCTTAAAATATTGCAATGCACACAAAATTATGGGTGACATATCAGAGTTCAAAAGAGGACAAATTGTTGGTACACGTCTCTCTGGCACATCTGTGACCAAGACAGCAAGTCTTTGTGATGTATCAAGAGCCACAATGTCAGCATACCACCAAGAAGGACGAATCACATCCAACAGGAGTAGCTGTGGATGCAAGAGGAAGCTGTCTGAAAGGGATGTCTGGGTGCTAACCCGCATTGTATCCAAAAAACATAAAACCACAGCTGCCCAACTCACTAAATGCGCTCCTCAACTCTCCTGTTTCCACTAAAACTGTTCGTCGGGAGCTTCACAGGGTCAATGTATATAGCCAAACTGCTATAACCAAACGTTTGGTCACTCGTGCCAATGCCAAACGTCGGTTTCAATGGTTCAAGCAGCGAAAATCTTGGGCTATGAACATGTGAAACATGTATTGTTCTCTGATGAGTCCACCTTCACTGTCTTTCCCACATCTGAGAGAATTACACACATTCTTTTGTGGAGAAGCCCCAAAGAAGTGTACCAACCAGACTGTTACATGTCCAGAGTGAAGCATGGGGGTGGATCAGTGATGGTTTGGGCAGCAATATCATGGCATTCCCTAGGGCCAATATTTGTGTTAGACGGGCGCATCACTGCCAGGGACTACCGAACCATTCTGGAGGACCATGTGCACCCAATGGTTCAAACATTGTATCCTGAAGGCGGTGCCATGTATTAGGATGATAATGCACCAATACACACAGCAAGACTGGTGACAGAGTGGGTTGATGAACATGAAAGTGAAGTTGAATATCTCCCATGGCCTGCACAGTCACCAGATCTAAGTATTATTGAGACACATTGGAGTGTTTTGGAGTCAAGAAACCTTTTCCTCCACCAGCATCACATAGTGACCTGGCTACTATTCTGCAAGAAGAATGGCTCAAAATCCCTCTGGCCACTGTGCAGGACTTGTATCTGTCATTCCCAAGACAAAGTGATGCTGTATTGGCGGCAAAAGGAAGCCCTACACCATACTAACGAATTATTGTGGTCTAAAACCAGGCGTTTCAGTTTAATTGTCCAACCCCTGTATATGGAAATTAGTGTAAAAAGTGCAAGGAAATATATATAAATTATAATGATCAGATGAGCAAGCTGAGGTCGACTGTATCAAGAAAAAGCTCCATAAGATGCCAATAGGAAGAAGCCTTGAAAGGAAATAGACTCAACAGGGAATTAATCTTCATTTGTGTGATATCGGATGGCAGGGATTGATCTGGAGATATAGTATGTGTGAAGTTCAGTATAATAGGAATGGTGTTTCAGTTAATATGGAGACCACTTTTGTTATTGAAGGTTCAGGTACAAAACTATTTGTAGGAATTTCAGCCCACTAAGCTATAAGGCTATAAGCACACTAGTATGTTATTATTTCTGTAGTAACGGCTCATTTACAGGGCCTTGTATATTAAATGTACAACATTTACCAATGCAAAAATGGTAAAAAACTTACATAAAGATTTATTTATTTATTTATTTATTGTATTTTCAAAACAAGGGGGTTTAGGATTTAAAATTTCTCCATAAAATTACTAGCTTTTTATCATATTAATTTGTAGAGAAATAAAGAAAAGATGGGAATAAGAGAACAACAATTTATAGCCACATATTTTTTTATATTTACATGTTACGCCATCTAGTACATGACACTAATTAGGTCTTAATGCAAATTAAATTAAACAACACTCAATATTTAGTTGCACATCCCTTGACATCTATCCCACTGACATCACCAAACTGTAGCATTCTTCCATTACGATGGTATTCCAGCAATTTACCAGATCTGTGGTCCTCGACATGTTAATTTAGTAAAAATCTGCACCTGTATCTGTCTTCACATCTTTAACCCGTTAGAACACTAGACACCGAATGTGAATGTTGCGGCCAACAGAGCATCTTCAAAAACATCATCCAATCCAGGGGAATAGGCAAATGTCTTGCATTCTACAGGCAAGTCCCCATTACACTGCAGAGGATTCCGCTTCTGCTCACACCATTACTCTGGATGGCACTCCATTTTTCTGCTCTTCCTCAGTATTGCTGCATCATCTGTTGCTGCTTTGGGTGTTACTCTGCCTTCCTGCTAAGCAAAGGACATCAGTTCATTTCCTTGCTCCACCACGATCAGTCCACCTTCTGGCTCAGTGGAAGACACCGCTCTATCTCCTTAAAGTACAGCTTTAGAATCTCCATTTAAGTTTAAAACATGAAAGTAAATGCACAAGAACAAGCATGTTATCTGTAGCAGTCATTGATTTGTACTTGGAATTTCTGCCATCACGATCCCTATTTCCAATTCAGCCGAAGCCTCTCTCTCTCTTATCATCCAGGACTTGTTCTTTGGGCTGAAAATAGGCCACACATACAGACACACTCCCTTGCTCTTTCTCCCTCTCTTTGTCTTCACTCCTCTCTGCTTCTCTTAATCTATTCCTGTCTCTCTGCATCTCACTGTCTCACAGACAGAGTAACTCATCAGTGTGGCTGAAAAAAAAACTACTCTATAGCAGAAAGTGTGCATGTACAGACTGCAAAGTGAACACATGCTGAGTTTCTGTGCTCGTGCTTAGATGTAAACATTCAGATGATGTTATAATTATAAGCTGTTTACCTCCAATCTGTGGCTGAGAAATAGAATACAAGTCCTTTTCCTCTATTGAAGTTCAGAATCAGAATTCCAAACCATGTTGGTAAATTTTGCTTTATAACCAAGACAGAACCTGAATATTCAAAAATCTGATACAATTTCTTTTATGGGGTGTGTGTGATTACTCTAGTTGAACATAAATTTGCTTGTACAGGAAGTTGGGATGTAAAGTCCTAAATCACAGCTTAAGATTAGTTCAAAACTAGCACAGTGTAGACTTTGGGTAACACCACAGACTAACTTTAAAAAATATGCAGTAACTAGTAGTAGGTAAAGTGATTACTGATCAAAACTTTTAATTTCAACAGCAGAAGCTCGTCAGAAACATATGACATCTATATCCATGTATGTTAAAATACGAGGAAGTGGAAGTCATAATGTCCATCTTTTTCAGCGCAGTGTATTTATTTATTGCAAGATAGTTTTTATTTACCCATAGACTAATCAGCAATGAGTTAGCATTGTCGCCTTGCACCTCCAGGGTCCGGCTTCGATTCCCGGCCAGGCTCGATTCCCGTCTCTATGTGCATGGAGTTTGCATGTTCTTCCCGTGCTTGGTGGGTTTCCTCCGAGTACTCCGGTTTCCTCCCCAGTCCAAAGACATCTAGGCTAGGTTAATTGGTGTCCCCAAATTGCCAGTATTATGTGAATGAGTGTGATAGGCTTCAGGTTCCCGCGACCCTGAATAAAGGATAAAGCAGTATAGACGATGATGTAGTCATCAATGAAAAGAAAAAATTAAAGAATTGTGCTTTACAATACAGCGGTGACAGTTCATCAATCCCTTATGCTTGTATTATATTATATCCAAATGTCCTGGTTGTGTTCAGTGTTTAGGGAATATAGTACTATACATCAAATTTCATGTTTTTCTTTTATTTTTCTTTTTTTTTTGTAATAATCCATTGCAATTACTCTGCAAGATGCAATTAAATATGGTAAAAGAAGTATTGTGTAATATAAAATTATTGGTAAACTAAAAAAATATATTTTGTAGTAAAAATAAATTTTGCTAGCATCTCAAATATGGACTATGAGCACTGAGCTTGATATTGTTTACTATCATGCCAATAGAAATCCACTTGGTAATGAGGCTATTAAGGGAGTGGAGGGGGTAGCTTTTCAGTTTGCGATGGATGAGCAATGTACAGTAGTAACATCGGCTGATTGGTTTAGAATGACCTTTCTCCAGAGTGATGGACATATCAGGGTGAGAAGTGATGAACCCATCATGCATAGTGCTCACTATACAAGCCTCTGGAGGCAGTATTATGATCTGGGGATGCTTCAGTTGGTCAGGTCTAGGCTCAGCAGTGATATGAAGTCAGCTTGAATGTACTGAATGACCAGATTATCGCGTCAGTGGGGGTTGCCCTGATGGCATGGCCATATTCCAGGATTCAAATTGTGCAAGAGGTTCTGAGAGCATGAGCAATCTTTTTCCCCCATGAATTGGCACCACGTTGCAGGCTGATCTCTATCCACTTATAATTAAGCAGTAGGATTAGATTATTTGTGATAAGAAACTCCCTCATTTGTTCTCCTCCTTTCAACACAACAGTTTGCAAAAGGAAAAAGAGAAGGCACACAATAAAATGACAAACCTGTTTTAAAATATTGACTATTTCTTAACATTTTACCAACAACTGCATTTCTAGACCTCTGAACTTTTCCCTCTGGTTAAGCCTAAATTTACAGCTGGTATTCTGAATACAGAACATGAATGGACTGCCTATTAAGATATATAAAACCTTTCAAAGAAAAAACATTGTTCTGTTGCATATTAACAAACCAATGCTGCATTATATAGCATTATAAAATAAAATTGCAAGATTCTGCACCATTCCCAAAACCTGCAGTAGTTACAGAAAGTACTTTAAAATCTTTGCTGCAGCCTATCTTTCAGGAAAGTATAGCCTATGATCACTGATTCCTTTTGAATCAAAACTATCTCTCCTGTCATCCTCACTTTCAGAGTAAGATGGTTCGTATCATACCATTCTATAAACCTTTTGTATCTCAGAATAATCATTAGACAGACATGTAAAATAATTGCCAAAGTATGTTTTTAGTACATACTGAATCATGAGAACATGGCAGAACATGCACACCACTGATGGTTTAGAATACTGAACTGTGTTCATTTCATGATGCAGTTTGGTAATGAGAGTGTGGTGACATGGCGTGGCAGAGGTATGACAAAGACAGATGTTTGTTTTAGGCGGAAAAAACCTTTCTAATTTTAAAATGGGTGAAAAGGGAAGCTGTGGTGGCATGAAGGGTGGAGGCATAAGAAGGAGTGCTCTTCTGGTGCAGATGAGTCTTTGGACTACAGTATGCTGATGCAACAGGGGCCAACAGATGTGTGCAACAGCAGCACTGGGATGCTTCCAAGGTGGAGTCGCTTGCACACCCGGTAGATGGAGGACAGTGTCATCAGCTTATCATCATGTTCATGATATTTTGAACTGAGTTAAAAACTTTTTGCAATAATTTTTTTATTTTTACATTTTTCTGCAAATGCTTGAATTTCTCCAATTTAATTTATTTTGTTTGTACAGTATATTTTAAATTAAAACATTTAAAAAAAATTGCTGCAAAAATATTTGGGGAACCACTGTTTGTGATAGCAGAGTAGGCTGTCTTTTGCTGGGTAGGAGACGGCAGCATTGTGTCCTTAACTTGGGCTCTTTTTCATCTGGGGCACCCGATACTAAACATTCTATAGAATGTAGTCCTATTACTTCTCCAAGCTGAAACTTCCTTCACTGATATCATAGCAAAACAAAGAAGAGAGAAGGTTAGTACAAATATCAAAATCGTATTTTGACCCATCATTGTCCTCCTTGGCCAGCACACATGGGTTTAAGCCAGCCCACAGTGGAGTATTTGTTACCTTACAGTGGCTGCATAAAGATCTCAAAGTTGCAGGTGGCACTTTGGAGAATCCTAACCAGGCCAGTACCAAGCCAATCAGCAGTGGTGAATAACCTTTCCAGTTCCCAACCCAGAGCTAGATGCCAGGGACTTCCTGGACATCCCTCTAACCACAGGAGGCTGAGAGGTTCCTGCACACATTGACAGAATATGGCAATGCTGAAACCAGGAACCAGAGTGGCCATAATCCACAAGCCCATTTTATCTGGCACTGAGGCTCCCTCCACTGTCACAGTTGGGACTGAGAATGGAGGGTGCATCCAGCAAGCCAGGACTTTAAAGCTTAGGCAGGGGGTCAATGTTTTTGTTTGATGGGCATGAGTTGGGTGGGCAGCCACTTTGTGTGCTGTCACCTGGTATGGCAGTAACCAACACCAGGTGGTATGAACCTGTTCATCTATGGAATTTTGCTGCAAAGGTGGTGAGAAATAAGCTGCAATGGGTGATTATATCATTTTTGACACTGTTGTTTTTAGCAGCATCCTCCATGAAGAGTGTAGCCCATTTAGGGCTCTTTCAGCTGGTGGTGGGCCAAAAGCTCTTGTGTGGCTGCTTGGATTCCCAACATTTGGGTGACAGCCTGCCGCTGCAGCAGGACATATGACATATTCTCTCTATTTTAGCACCCCAGCAGAGTACAGGGCACAAACAGACATGGTTGGATCAGGAAAAAATAAAGCTTTTTTTATTCAGGTCTCATTCTTAAAAAGGGGAAGGCATGGTGAAGAGAAGGGTGGAGTAAGGAGGAGGTCTGGTTCTGCAATAGACGAATGGTAGAGCTAGATTGGCTCTCGGTGGTGGTTGCTGGAGACAAGTCAATGCAGTGGGAGATGGTAAGCTGTGTGTAATAGTAGCTATTGATTCTCTCCCATCTTTTCTTTGCAAAGTCTTTACTTTTTGTTCTTTGCAAATCTGACTCATGCAGCATATTTGGTGGTCTCATTCCACTAATCATATAGTGTTTTCCTATAGTGGACACCAAACTAGAAAATTTTGAAACATTTAGAGGTTTCACCATGTCTTATAAAGTTTCACTAGGTTCCTCAAAAAAATTGTAACAAAGACTTTGTGTTTAGAGTGACATCTCATTAACTCTAACACTTATTAGCCAGTTAGGTTGCCATTTTGCTGTTAATTACTGTCATGTTTATCAACCCTCATTTAATACTTTGCATTTTGCTTTCCGTGGCTTAACATAGTCTGTGTCAGTCATTGTTGCTTAAGAACTAGCAGAGGTCTTAGATGAATGGAGATGCATGCCTATTTTTATTGCTGAACTCCTACTTCAGTGCCTTATATCAAGATAGTAAAATGACATTTTAAAATATCTATATAAATAAAATAAAGGTTTTGTCTGTACATTGGTCAAAACCCGCTGTTTCTGTGATATCTTTACATTTCATACATTGGACGACCCGAAACCAGTCTCAGTCTCTTCTGTCTCTATGTCTGTCTCTTCTGTCTATATGTCTGTCTGTACTGTAATGTATGTCTGTCTGTCTGTATGTTCGTCCAGACGAATTTGTCACAGCATCACGCAAAATTGGCTAGACAGAATTTAATGAAACTTTGTGACTACAATATTTGCCTGAAGTTAAAGTGACACCAGAAATGAAATCAAAATTTTGAGGAGAAGCGACATTATACACAGCGCTTTTTGTCTCAAGGTGGGCGTGGCTATATACTTCACTCAACAGAGCCCATAAATATGATAGTTTACCGTAAATACACAGAGCGTGCGGAAGACAAAGACACGACTGTAATGCATTTACAAAGCGATGCATCTTCTAACACTAGTACACTCTATATTTAACTTTTATATTTTTCATTTCATATGTATTTCGAAGACATGTCCAAAAGTAACTTACATGAAGAAACATTTCCTTATACTAGTTTACTAGGTCAGGGTCTAGGACATGATTTTTAATATGTGACTTGTTCACCATAACATTACAAAAGAGTAGTACACAAATTTCTTCTTTATAGAATATTCAATCAGTGCTCCACTGTTTTATACCATAATTATTGTTATGGCATACTATCTTGAACTCACTATGAATTGTGCAATCACAGGAAAATTAAACTTTACTCCTTTACAATTCACAGATTTCATTTATTAGGGCTTAAATAACAAAGCTCACAAGCAGTTCTCACAAACTTGTCACATCCTGTGATAATGAAAATCACAAAAATATTTCACAATAATTTTTTTCCCCCTCAAAACACAAGCCAGCATTCAGAAACCAGGTGGGTAAAAATAAGTACAACCTGCCAACTTCCGCAGCCAACAGGAGAGCAATTAGCAGCCAGATGGTACTAATGAAATGCACAAGATTAGTTTATCATCAAAAAGTCTGACTACCTCTATAAGAACAGAGCTGTTGGGATTTGTTGTGCTGGAGAATTCAGGTGTGTGTCCACATCATGCCAAAGAAAAAAAAAAGATAAGAAAAATTAGACTTGACCTTACATAAGCCATTGTTACTGCTCCTCATTCTGGGAAGGGTTATAAGGCCATCAGATCATAATATAAAATTCATCATTCTATGGTTTGAAGGATTGTTTACAATTGTCTCAGGAGTGGGAGTCCCAGCTATTTCCGTCCACGTTCAAACCAATTAATGTTCAAAGACGTAAAGAAAAACCCAAGAGCTAATACACATCACGTGAAATACAGGCTGCTGTAATCACATGAAATGTTAATGGTTATGACAGCACAGTCAGACGACGACTAAACATGTATGGCTTATATGGAAGTGTGGGTAAGAAAACAGTGTGAGAGACGGATAAAGAAAAACGAAAAACAAAAAGAGTCTGGGAAAAGAATAGTTTTTAGTACATTCACAAATACAATGTATTTGTTTCTCATCAATGAGTGTGTAGATCCACACTGTGAAAAAAAGAAAACCGCACGATTTTGTCCATGTTTTAATGAAGTGGTGTTGATTGAGAGAAACAGAGCAGAAGAGAGATGTACTGGGGATGGACAACAACAGCAGAGCTTGTCAGAGTGCTGACGGCCACACTTGTTTCTCCTTCCCACTTTAGCCATTTCGCTGTCTGCCCTCCTGCTGCACTTCATAAGTTGTAGAGGAGTTCTCAGGCTGGCACACGTCTCACTTTCCATTTCTGTGCACTGGACAGCAGACAGGCGATGTGTCTGCTTGGCTGGTGGATAAAGCTAAAAAAAAAAAAAAGTGCATGTTGAGACTGCAGAGGAGGCTGAGACTGGGAGGCACAGTCGGATTAATGTTCCTCTGAGCTGCATAGGCCACAAACGATTACGCTTTGAGTGAAATGATGCATGAACACAATCTCAATCTCTCACTACCATACACTGAGAGAAGAAACTCCAAGTGCTTAAAACGCTGGGAAAATGAGCAAGCCTTGGACGGAAAACTCTGGATTCTTGTGTGTTTGTGTGTATTAATATGAATGTGTGTAAAACACTCAACCAAATGGTAAAGGCTGATCAAAGCAGAGAGACACAGCTGAAAATAAGTAATCGCGTTACTGTAATTGAGTAGTTTTTTTTTGTGTACTTCTACTTTTTAAAGTAGTTTGTAAAATCTGTAATTTTACTTTTACTTAAGTATGTTTTGTTTGAAGTATTGTAATTCGCTACATTTTAAATCACATTCGCTACTGAGTAAAACAAATGAATGAAAATGCAAAAATAAAATTTCACTGAAGTAACAGTACTTTTACTTGAGTACAAAAGTTTAGTACTCTTTCCACCTCTGCATAAGGCCCAGTAAATTACGCAAGACCCCACCTCGTTCTTGTGTCAAACTGTATTTCAGTGTTCACAACTCAAAATAGAGGAACTATCCTTCTAAAAAAATACACAGTGAGAATGTATTCTGGAAACAGCAAACTTGTCTTCTTTCCTCTCCAATTTTGATGTCTGTAAATAAGAGTGCTTGCAGTGCATCTCTCCCTGGTCTGACTGTCTTGATAACCTACAGTAGCTGGGCAGTGCATCAATTAGCCTTGTCTGTGTGGCTTGCCAGTCATTTCCAGAGCTGTGTTCTATGACTTTATTCCTAACAGCAATGAGAGTGAAGTTCATTCTAGTCAAAAATGGGACTTTTAATTGTGCACGAAGAACAGAACACAGTCATAGAGGCGGCATAGTGGTGTAGTGGTTAGCACAGTCGCCTTGCACCTCCATGGTCCGGCTTGATTCCCATCTCTATGTGCATGGAGTTTGCATGTTCTCCCCATGCTGGGTGGGTTTCCTCCACGTACTCCGGTTTCCTCCCACAGTCCAACGACCTGCAGATTAGACTAATTGGTATACCAAAATTGCCCGTAGTGTGTGAGTGAGTGTATGTGGGTGCCGTGAGATGGATTAACAACCTGTCCAGGGTGTACCCCGCCCCGTGCTGTAAGCCTCCTGGAATAGGCTCCAGACCTCCCACGACCCTGAATACAGGATAAAGGGGTATAGACGATGAGTGAGAGTGAGTGAGAACACAGTTATGAGAGCTGCTATAATCAGCTGCTACACTAATGCACGTATCCCAGCATGTCACTAGTCTTTGGATACCATCAAAAAAATTTTTACTACAAAAATTGCTTTAGTAGGCCAGAGCCATAAACGTACTGGCTGCACCATGTCTGAAATGCTGCCCTCACAAAAAATCCTTTAATGGCGCAAACATGTGGAAATTGCTTGGAGCGAGGTCAGGACTGTACGGGGGGTAGGGCTGTAACTCCCAGCCGAGGTCCCATATTGTGCAAGTGATGTTTGTAAATGTTGTGCGCACGATTCACACAGACAGATTCAGCTCTCTCCGGAATATTTTCAAGGATGTTCAGTGGCTCCTAGCCACCTCAGCCAGAATTGTCATCCATGGACATATGGGATGTCTGTACTCCTACGTAATTATATTTGTGCATGGCTTTGTTTTACCTAACCACATTGGTGTGTAGCATTTGAAGTATTATTATGTGTAATTGCCTTAGTTGTCTTTCCTTTGAGACATTCCTAATAAAATAAAAGGTGTTTGAAATTAGTAGCAGAGCTGGTTTGTGATGAAAACAGCACATTTACAAACGAGAAGGGAAGAGAGAGAGAGAGAGAGAGAGAGAGAGAGAGAGAGAGAGATTTTGCTATGTAAAAGGCTACTCTGAGGTAATACAGGCCTGGTACTTTTGATACTTGAATGTAAGTACTTCTGTCCTTTCCCCAACTACAGAAGCAAATGGAGGACTTTTACAAATGCTTGAGTAATATTTGCCAAAGGCAAGCTCAAGTATAGGGTTTGTATGATATGCGATGGTCATTTTACTGCAGCTAAGAAAGTGCTTAAAGTATCCTATAAATTTCAATTAGAAAAAGAAAGAGAGAAAGTCTTTAAATTTTTTTAAACAAGGTAATGCTTATCCAGTCCCTCAGGTTTAGTATACATGTAAACTCTAGACAAATGGAAAGCAATGAATTGACATTGACTTTTCATTCATTTGACTAAATAATTAAGGTGTAAATAAATAATTGAGCAATATCAAACAATAGGAAGTGCTGCTGTGCTGATTATCAGCACGTCTGTGCTGCAGAAGTAGAGAACACAGCCCTGCTGATATTGAGCACAACTGCATCACTTTGAGTGTGACATTGCTTCTTTTTTTTTTTTTACACAACAGTTCTACAAACACCATCAACAGATGCTATGATTTGTTCATTTACTTAAACCAGTTATTTTGCTCCAACACATATTCATCCACAGCTGGCAGAACTAAGTAACAGCAACTCTCCAATACTCTATAGCTAAAACGTGAGGAGTATAAACCATGGAGGTGATGGACAGTCCAGTAAATCTCTTCCTCGCACGAAGTCTGCTTTAGAATATCAGATAGGTTCCAGGGCTGAATCTGTAAAATGGCAAAAAATGGAAAGCTAGTGTACTATGTACTGTAGGGTGAACATTCTCTTGTCCCACTCATTCAGTGCCATTCATCAGGGATTAGAGAGGAATTTGGGATTCACCTTTTCTGTTAGAAGCTAATTCGATTTATAGATCTAATAGAACAAGAGCAGTTCAGATGTGATGTGGAATGAGTTGGATTTGGAAATAAATTATTATAAATTGTCTAATCTTTTTAAGATGGCATAACATTATCAGATATATATTTTATTGCTGAAAGTTGTTCCATGACTTGTTGTAAATGCGGGTTTTTGGCAGGCAGCTGCTCTGCCTTCAATACTGCAGACCGTATCAACCTACTCTTACGCATGCTGTGACTGACTGTGTAATTAACAGTTATTAGAACACCTGACTAACTGTTATATAATAACCATTGAATATCATATTTTGATATTTGTACTATGTAGTGTTGTACAGTATGTAGTGTTGTACATTTTAAAATGTGGACAGGAAAAAAATGGGGGCGTTTTAATGAGCTTGAGGGGGCTGCCAAAATGAATAATAGTACTGTTAACCATATGAGGCCTGGGATGTGATTTTAGTGATAACAGGATAAAGAATTTAGTTGGGATCTTTTATTCCAGACTGCACTTTAATTAGGGCAGCGTTAATTATGCAAATTCGAGGAATCAGACAGAGACTTAATATTGTGTACAGTTATTGAAACTAATAAAATTTGCCCCTCAAAATAAAATGATAATCAATCAATCTAAAAAGAAATGGCTAACATAGACAACGGTAGCAGCCTTTCATTTGCTCATCACCACTCTTGTGCATCACACATTAACACTGCACATGAAGAGCTGGCTTTTCTTCTTCTGATGCTTCACTCTCACCCTGGAAACACACAGACGGCCTATGGAGGTGTTTTCTCCCCTCTTTAATAAACAAAATAACCGTTTCAATCAGGCTGTTTCCCATAGAAATACACACAAAACCAACTCAGCACTCTGATGAAGTGGATTGGATGTCTAAGCACTTACGCTTCAAGCGATGGCGTTGATTTAGTTCCCCCACATCCACGTGTCCCGATCCAATCACGCAAAATCAACGCGATACACGGCCAAACTAACAAGCAAAACACTAAGGAGCTTTTATTTACCTCGGTCATACATGCACTTTTCGTGCTAGTTTGCTCTGAACTAAACTTTAATGTAAATTTTGCTCCACTGCACAAGCACACGCTGTGGCACGAGATCACACTGCTTTCAGGTAATTGTCACGACGCTTTCAGGTAATTACACAACCGTGTTTCTTAAAGGGCTAGCGTTACATTTTCCGATTAAATGAAAACCCCACTAAAATACACCATATTCACAGCACAATCAGACAGGGACACAAATAACCACTCCTGTGATTAACAGGTCAGCTTTTCAACCTGGTTACACATAATTTACTGGTAGATAGGTAAATGTAATAAACTGCAGCTTAGATAAAAAACAAATGCCTTGTGCTTGAACGTGTTCATACTGTACATGTGTTCACAAAATGAAACTTGAACTATCCAGCAGCAACCTCTGTGGGAAGAATCCCGGAATGAAAGCATGAAACCTTTTTTTAAATGGTAAATTTACAGTGTATTGAGAGTACTGTGGTGTCAGATGTGACTGTGTGGCAATGGGAAATGGTTTACATGGCTTTAAGATCAGGTAGGAGGGCTCCTTTATTAGATGTTGAATAGGGCCCAGCTCTGAAAAAAGACATGTCAACTTTCAGTTGTAACATCTTTTAAGACATCTCTATCACCTTACACAAACTCACTATGAAAGCCACATATCATTTTCTCTTGCTGTCAATACTCACTCTCAGAAGAAAAAAAATTACTAATCCTATAATTGTAATTTAAAAAGACCTGTTATCATTTACATTAAAAGCATATATAAACAGTTATTCCCTAACCAATCTATATACTAAAAAACTGTAGTTTCACATCACCATTGAACTGTAAAGCATTGATTCCTGTCCAAAAGTATGTACACACATATACAATCAGGGTTCTGATTGGTCAGGTGTGTGTTAATTAAGTTACAGCTTTACGTATGACTGTTAAAATGTGCATACACCTCCAGAGACTCCTTCCAGAAATGATACATATACTGCCAAATAGACAGTTTTTAATCTGTTTTTGTTTTGTCATCGAGACAGAGACAAAGACCCAGCCTCTGCCTCCCTAAGACGCCGGCGAAAGAGAGAGAGAGCAAGAGAGAGAGCGGCACGCATCAGTCCAACGTGCGCTCTCAGCTTAAGTTAAAAGTGCAAAAGACACAAACCCCTCTCTCCCATAAATCGGTAAGGGCATAAACCCCAAGAGGATACAAGTTTTTGTTTTAGTTTCCAGAACCCCATCCGTTCTCGCGTAGACGGCAGGGCTCTGTTTATTTTGTGTTTTCAGTTTTCTTTTGTTTCCTTTCAAGTTTCTAATTAATAATCCCACGCCATCTCCAAACGGGAAGGTCTTCCCGTGCGTATCACAAGCACTCTCACTAACTTCTTTTTCTAAAACCCTGCGTAAGCGTCATTAAAACATCTCGTGGTGCGGCTCTCCATACCTCACCAAACGTAACAGTAATATTATGTTATCAAACATAAGGCTTAGTTCGATGGTGTTAAATATACATTATATATTTATAGATTAAAAGGATGTCAGCAACGTTTAATTATTGCAAATGCATTTATGGATGTTTCTTTGGTAACACATAAATGAACTGTTAGGCCCTCCCGCATCTTTGTGCATGGAGTTTGCATGTTCTACCTGTGCTTAGTGGATTCCTCCAGGTAATCCAATTTCCTCTGACAATCCAAAGACATGCAAGTTAGGTTAATTGGTATTCCCAAAATTGCCAGTAGTGTGTGAATGTTGTCCACAGTTGCAAAATGGGTATAACAATGGTAATCACCATTCGCCTCCATGGTCTCTAATTGGATACCTCCATGGATGGTACATGGTATTGCATGTATCATGGTATCATAGTATCATAGTATTCATATTCATAACCCTTCTTGCAAAAATTTGCATGTTATTAAAAGTAACATGTTTAGCATAAACCAATATTCTTTCAATGTTTTTCAACTTCAAGTTTTGCACCTCAGCCATTATGGTTATATGGAAATAAGAGTCCCAAATCCCTACCTAATCAAGCTGTTGTCACACAGCACCAAATACGATTTTACCATCACCAGCTTTCTTATTATCCAACACCTGCTTTTTGTGGCTACTGGTTCCTACAGTACACCATACTGTCACTCCCATCTTGCAAAATCATACCATTCCACTTGTGCAGTCAGTTTTCTTTTTGCCATTTGTTAGTATTTATTGTGTAATCATCTTGGTGTATCAGCCAGCCAGTAAAGTGAGGATTGTGTTTGTGTGATGAATTAGACATACATGACGCTAATCTGGAGGTTGTAAGATAAATCTGTTTTAATAAATTAGTTTAATATCAGTTATTTTCAAAGGACAACTAAAAACATAAGCAATGTAAACAAAATATGCTTCAGATTTTAGCTTCTTCATAGCAGCCAACTATTCCCTTCAAGACAGCTTTGTACAATATTGGCAGTCAAGTGTTAAACCCATATAAGAACTCCTTGAGGACTCTTGGAAATCATTCCCGGTAACTACCTCATGAAGCAGCCTGCTAGAATGGCAAGAGTTTGCAAAGCTGTCATCAAAATAAAACGTTGCTTTACTTTAAAAATCCAAGAATATAAAATATTTTGCTTTGCTTCCACTGTTTTCATTTACTACATAACTGCATGTGTTATTTACAGTAATAGTTGTTATACCTTCACTATATTGTTTTACAATACAAAAAAAGTAATAATATACAATAAAAAAAAATAAAGGAAAAACCCTGAATGAGTCTGGAAAAAGTACCTAACAAGATGTTGTGCATTGAAAGACAACCAGCAAAGTGTTGAGATGAGTGCACTGGGGCGCATGGGGAAAGAAGTCTAGTGCGTCTGGTCCAATCCCACAGAGGAGCTACTGTAGCACAAATGGCTGAAAAGGTTAATACCAATGCACAGCTTGTTGCACATTGGCCTGCATAGCCTCAGACCTACCAGAGTGCTCATGCTAACTCTGGTTACTGCTGAACACACCTATCATGCACCTTGCACCTAGATTTTGGAGTCAGTTGCTGTATGTTAAACAGCACAAATCCTGAAATATTGTGTCAAAATTCTTTGCCTTATATAACTGTAAATTCTGGGTAGTTTTGCAAAAAGCACTCCACTTGACACACTGTTATGTATTTTAATCATGGTCTGCTGACCTCTTTGCGTCACCTGGATTCCCCGCGTGATTTGGGGAGAAAGTCTCTCGAGAGTAAAAACGTGGAACCAAATCACAACTGATGTGACAGCACATCATTTGGAAACAGACTTTAAAGCATACAATGCCGTACTTAAAAAAAAAAGAAAAATGTACGGCAGCTTTATAAAAGATTTACGTGGTTGTGCTATACTGTATGTTATCAAGGAGCCTTTTAAAGCAGTCAGCATCATAAATTAAGGTTATGTCTATTTATTTTATATTTTTCTTAATTTATATATCTTTTCTAAAATTGTCTTAATTTATATTTAAAAAATGTAATTATAATGTTGGAAATTGGTCATATTTTTTGTTGGTTGAGTTCATATGGGAAAATGCATTTCGCAGTATGAAATTTTGCCTTAAGAACGCTCCTCTGAAGGTCCACTGTATATTGGTTGAATTGTAATAAATAAATGTTAAAAAAAAAAAAACATGCAAAAAAATCATGCAAACCCATTCTTTAATTTATTTTGCAGGGCATCACCCGGATAGTAATGGCAGCAAATTATAACAAGGAAAACAGTTTTGAGTTTTGATGCACATAAATTGCTGTTGCAGTTACAAAGATTGTTGAAGATCATGAGAAACATTATGAATAATTCAAAACCCTACGTTTATACTGTAGCATCATCAGCAACCTCCGCCAGTTTCTGTTTCACCTTGGTACATGGAGACAGCTCCCTACCATAGTACAGGTATGTACAGTACTGTTTAAAATCCGGTCATACATCAACAATATAAGTGGCCCTCTAAGGGTTATGAAATAAGAGGCGTACCAGACAGAATCACAAGGCGAATGCAACAGCTTACAGTATATTTTATATCTCTTGTACACAAATCACTCATTCAAATCACTTTTAAGGGTTCTAATGACATTTCTCTGCTTACCTTTTGTTCATTGATAATATTGGTGTAAGTGCATCATGGCTACCAAATGCAACAAAACCAGTGCAATTGCCATCAGCAGGAGGAAGGGGGAAAAGAGAAATTAGGAAGGAAACAGAAGCTAATCAAGCAACCACAGTGCTTACACTATAGTGTCCTACAGTATATAGCTGTAGTTTTTATATAGCTGTATATCTATATATGTCGGTTCTGGTGGTGGACATTTGTAACAATATAAATAAGGAATCATAATATTTATAACTGTATAAAAAATATAATTTTATGCAAGATAACAAAATAACAGGTTAACCAACCTAAATTGTCCCAGCCTATTTTATTATACATAATATTATACTCAGTGATTTTTCTGTTCTCTATTTTTAAAAGCTGGGCACCAAACAGTTCTGACCTTTACTTCATATTATTATATTTTCAATTCAATAAGCATCAGGACTTTACCCACACCAAATTAAGAGCCAAGACTAAACGATTTGAACTTGGGGTTGAGTAGAATGGTTATATATCATTCTAACCAATTTAGCCCTTAAAAAGAAGTAGGAAATATACCTGGGAAAGTATACATTCTAGCAGGTATACAGAATAATATGTGGTTTACTTGGTAGGGGTTCCAGTGGGGAACCAGAGTTGATGTCCACTGAGACAACTCCCCATCTCCAACTTTCTCAGTGAGGCCTTCCTAGTCCAGTCCCCTCCGTCATTCACAAACTAGAATCAGGGCACCAACGATGTTAATTAACCCACTGGGTGACACAAAAATGTGACGTTCAGGGATAGAAAACTGATCAGGAAAATGTTAGAATCATTCTTAACTTTAATTATCTTTTTGTTCACTCTGTGTTGCCCCTGGCAAGAGGCTGTCCTGGGTGACTGCCCATGTTGTCCATATCTACATTTCCCTCTGTGGGGTTTGCATCCAAATGACATAATATTCTATTTCACACACTGTATTGTGAATGTTAAGCGATGCATACCTGTAATTTACTACTGCTGGAGTGACTGTAATGGCAGTAGCAGAGTGTAAACATTCTTTTGTCAAGTACACTGAATGCATTTTGTTCACTCAAGACAACCACAAAGCTAGTAGTTTTGCTTCACTGATCACATGACAGAAATAAGTGATTTGACTGGCTATTCATACAGAATAAATAGCATGTATCTTTCAGACTAGTTTAGTACATGCAACCACAATCATGCGGAAGACTGCTGATTTGACAGTGGTTGAGAAGATGATAATCGATAACATCCACAAGGAGGGTAAGACCACAGAATGTCATTTCTGAAAGGGTTGGTTCTTTGCAGAGTGCAGTATCAAAGCATATTCATGGAAATTTGACTGGAAGGGAAAAGTGTGGTAGGAAAATATGCATTAGCAACAGGGATGAGTACAGCCTTAAGAAGATTGTAGAGTGAAGCTGGAATCAGTGCATCAAGAGCCAACATGCACAGATATTAAGATTTCACCTCTTAGGCAAAAAAATATACAAACTTCTCATGTGACTACACGGTACATAATCACATAATCATGCAAAATTGTCAGATGCAAGGCAAGTGTTACTAACATTTGCAGGTTTGTTTTACACATTTTTTAATATGATTAATTATTTCTCCTATGTAATTCTTCTTTACACATTATACATTTTACATGTGATTTTTACAAAAATCATTTATCTTCATATGTAAGTATGAAACCTAAAAAGGTATGTTTATTTTACAATTTCATTATATGCATATGATTTACATATAAACGATATACTTTTTAGATGGGAGTTTTCTTTAGGGCCCAAGCACTATAGGGTGCGCAGGACCCTCTTGTTTTTCCTAAGGATTTTTTTTTTCACACGTTTGGGCTTTTTGGGTGTCTTAACATGCTCAAAAACTTGAAAAACTCCGGCGCCCCCACATGAGATTTTGCTGCATAGTTCATACACTATTTTACGTTTGCACACAAAACTCGGTACACATTTAGAGCTCAATGCATGTCCTGGGTGCAACTCAACAGGAAGTCAGTTATTTTGGGTAATTTGCCAAAACGCACCCAATGGATTTTGATATACTCTTCCTGGGGGATTTATATGATCGCCACTAAACCAGGCCTTTGTGATCTAAAGACATTGAGGATGCAAAATCACTTTTGATATCTCAAACGGGTCGTGATACTGATTGGCATTATATTCAGTGACATCACATGCAGTAACATCATAGTGTGATGCTTATTTTCCAGCATCTGTGGAGTATTCTACACACATACAGTACACATCACAAACGGTAACACTCACACACACTCACTCACACACGCACACGCACACACACACACACACACACACACAGTGCAGTGCACCTGAGCATACCTGTAGGTTGTGTGGTGTAGGTCTTAACACAAACAGACACACAGGTTGTGCAGTGCGCCTGGGTTGTCGACAGTAAGTGCTTGAGCCCTCCCATCGTTGCTTGCAACTATATTTAGGTCCCAAGCATTATAGGGGACAGAGGACCCTCTTGTTTTCCTAAGGATTAGTTTTTCCCCAACCTTTTGGGCTTTTTGAGTGTCTTAACATGCTCGAAAACTCATGAAACTTGGCAGACAGGTTGGAATCTGCTGCCATTCGGATGGCTGAGAGTCGTGTGGTCCGGGGCCCCCAGGGGCCCCCACACGAGATTTTGCAGGATAGCTCACTTTCACATAGGCACACGTAACTCGGTACACATTTAGAGCTCATTGAGCCGAACAACATTCGCATGTCCTGGGCTCAACTCAACAGGAGGCCAGTGATTAGGGGTCGTTTGCAAAAACGCACGCGGTAGATTTGGATATACTCCTCCTAAGGAATTTATACGATCGTCAACAAACCAGGCCGATGTGATCTAAAGACATTGAGGACGCAAAATTGCAGAGGGATTTTTGATATCTCATACGGGTAAGCCATGATAATGCATTAAACATATGCTGAAAAATGATCAATAACTTTCTGTGTGGCATTATATTGAGTGACATTATATTCAGTGACACATTCAGTGACATCACATTGGGGAACATCATAGTGTGATGCTTATTTTCCAGCATCTACGGCCTGTTGTACACACATACACATCACAAATGTTAACACTCACACACACAAACACATTTCACACACACACACACACACACACATGCATGCACACACACAAGCACACTCATACATCACGCACATGCACACATTACAAATGTTAACACGCACAAACACACTCATATTACAATGTTAACACTCTCACATACGCATATACACAAACACACACATACTCATGTATATCACACATCACAAATTTAAACACTCACACAGTCATATCTCTGTCTCACACACCCGCATGCAGAAGCATACACCCTGCATACACATTACACACATACTAACACACACATCACTAATGTTAACACGCAGACTCACACACCACACACAGAAACATGTACAATCACACACAAACTGACACATCCACACATCATACACCTCTGTCCCTCATTTTCACACACACTAACCCTCATTCACACACACACAACAAAGTGACATTTCTGTGCTAGCTAGCTCAATCATTAGCCTATTAATCATTTTCACCAAATAGATTGCCTAGCAACAGGGTTCTCATGACTTTAACCACTTGGCAAGGCAAAAAAAAAAGTACCAATAGCACATTCATATGGCACTTGCAGGTCACATTCTGAGACCTGTAGCCCTACTTAGAGAAATAATGATTGTGTGTATGTGTGTTACAGAGCCACAGTACACAAAGGTTTGTTGTTCAGCACAGCTAGACCCAGTGATCCTCAGCTGTGGGACATTATCTTGGATCCTGGGAGAGCAGGCGAGACCCAAACTGTGCTTGTGACCTGCCAGAGGAAGAGCACCATCACCGCAAAAAGGCAAGAATTCACTCAACTTTAGTTTTTTTTTTTTAAACACTTTTCATTTATTGCTTTTTCTGCCAAAATTAGGTGACTAGTGCCAAACTTCTTAATCAGATTTTTAGACTTAAGAAGACTTTTAATTAGAAATTCCTAGTGATCAAATCTTCGTTTTTTTCACATTATTATTAATAATAATATATATTACATCAGTTATTGATGTAGATTGCATTTTACCTAAAACAATGTTCCATTTTTATGGTTAGTCACTTTATATAATCTGTTTTAGGACTGCACAAAAACCACATTGTGATCTTGATTCATATCTCACTGCCTGCTTGGTTTCAGACTCTGTTATCTCAATTCTTCAGAATTCACACTAAACAGGTGTGCAGTACACTAAGGATCCGTATTGGTTGTGACCTCAAGCACCACATGACCTCAAGCACACACTCAATGTCTACAGAAGAAAAGTGGGAGAACCACATTGTCTAGTGAGAAAGAGGAAACTTGTCCTAATTAAATCTTTCATATTATGCATGTACTGAATGCAAAAATCCAAATCAATAAATCAGTGGTGACTTTCTTATGAGCTCATTATACTTGTCATGCTCATTGTGCCAATGACTCACTTGTTTATAAGATTCACAGGAATATTTAGACTCTTAATTACAGAGTGCAATTAACAGCACTACCAAACTATGAATATTGAATACTGATCAGTGAAAGCATCTCATGCTCTATTTCACATGCTCTATAGACTTTTCAGAAATTGGAGTCAGCTCCCCAAAAATTAGTCTTAAGCACACTGCCATAAAGCTAAAAAATTAAAACATAAACTCTTGGAGTCTTGAGAGATGTCTAGTTTTTGCAGTGGCATGAAAGAGAAATATAACTTATTCAAGAAATGTAACAAAAAAAGAAATGAAATTTCAGTTCTAGTGAAATGACCAGTTCTGTATTAGAAATTATAATAGAATGGAAATGGAAAAATAGAAAACTTTTCCATCATCAGGAATTATAGGTCAATGGCAGCTCAGAGCTCAGGCTCTGGGTTGTTGAATCAGTTGGGGTTCGACGAAGCCCAAGAAACTAAAAATAGAGTGCTGTTTGGTATCATGTTCACATGAATTAGTTAAATATTTATCTGTAAGAGAATATGCAGAGCAAAGAGAGCTGACAGTTCATTTCAGCAGAGAAACAAGTCTGATTTTTACGCCATAATGATAACAGACTCTGTATTAGTGGTTGAAGTGACACTAGTGAGTTTGTAAGCAGCATAAATGGTATGAATGGATCTCTCATTGAGTTTAAGAAGCCTGCCGCCATAAGAGTGTTCTGCTCCAATTGTGTGAACTGGGAAATAGTCTGTAAAACAGAGTAAAAGAATGAAAAAAGAAAAATGTTCCACATTTGTTTACTGAAGCTTGGTAATGCATGTTATTGGACCAGCTGTTGGCGAAACCTGTTCTCTCCATGGCAGCCCAGTCTGTGAGTTCTAAATGAAAACTAAGTGCTGGGGTAAATAAATTAAGTTCTATATAACAATATAAAGCACACATTTTATTGTCATAGACAGCATAGCATAATTATCAAAAATTCACAGTACAGTCTCATTGGCCAGTTATCACTTGAAGAAACATCTCCAAATTAATGCTGATCTATCATACTAGTAAAAACATAAAGACATAAATGTCTTTATTTAGGGTGATATGATCATCCTAGCTGAGGACTAATACTGAGAAATAAAACATTTACTGTTTTGACTTTGTAAAGCTGTTTTACAGCGTATAATAACCATTATTAAAGGCATTATATAAATAATACTGAATTGAATTGAATTACTGTTACCAGACCATATTTTCCCATAGCTATACATGCCCTAGTGTTTTATTTCTTTTATAAATCACTGATTTACATGTGTTTACTATGTAACTATAAATAGATAAAACTATGATTTATATATATATATATTTTAAACCAATGTACACTGTAAACTGTTTCATACTATAAAAGTGTGGAGTAATGGAGAGAATGAACCAGCAAGTATATAACCAGCAAATACTAGTAAAAGAAATTGTCATGGGTCGTGGCTGCAGTGGTGGATCTAAGTGCAGATGAAGAGCAAGAAGCATTCCCTTGATGTTTATTATGAAGAGGCATAGGGAAACATGACAATTTAGAAGCTTGGTTGGTGTGCCTGATCACAGCAGGGCTTGAGCTCCATGATTAGAGCCGGCGTGTGTATCTTAAGCTCAAAGCGGAATGCGGAAGCGAAGAGCTGGCGCGAGGTGAATGAGCTCCATGGAGAGAGCCGGTGTGTGTAACATGAGCTTGGACACCAAGTACTGGAGACCTCGTCCATGGCGGACAGACTTGAAAAGTCGCAGAACTGTGAAGGCCTCAGCCCCATCTATGAGTCGGGGTGGTGGTGGGGATGGGAAGGTGGACCTACGGTTCTGGCAGATGAGGAAGGTGGGATTATGATGGTGAATGGACCGACGAACCTTGGTGAGAGTAGAGAGTATGATCCTTTGGCCGACATGGTACCTGGGGTGGCTAAACGATGGCGGTTAACCTATCGCTGGAAGGTACTGACCAAGTGTTGTAATCGGGTAGCGGGAAGCATATTGCCATGTCCTTCTGCAGTGGCAAACAAAGGCTTGAGCTGAGGGGACCACTGCTTCTTCCTCTTGGCTGGGGAACAGTGGTGGTTAGTAACCGAGACAGCAGTGTAGGAGAGAGGATTTATGGGCATACTCGATTCAGGGGAGAAATCGGCTACACAAAGCTGTATCGCGAAATGCCATACACCTCAGTGCCTTCTCGAGTTCCTGGTTCATCCACTCTTTGCCCATTGCTTTGAGGGTGGAAACCAGACGAGAGGCTAGGTGTGGCTCTGATAAGATCAAGAAGGCCTTCCAAAATTGTGCTGAGAACTGGGGGCCTCTGTCTAAGTTAATACCCATAGGAATTCTGTCGTAAGTCAAAAAACATAGTTAATACCAGTTCAGCAGTCTCTTTGGCAGATGGGAGTTTGGGTACTGAAATAAAGTGGGCAAACTTTGAGAACCAGTCAACCCCGATTAAAATACAGGTGTAGTTGTTGGAGGGTGGTAATCCAGTAATTAAGTCAATGGAGATGTAAAAAAAAAAAAGTGCAATTTGTAGTCTTATTTTTGGAGCCCATTCCAAAACTTGGGGGTGTAGACAGGCTGTACAAAGAGTAACCCAGGTGGAAAATTACTGGCCCGGCTCTTGTTCAAAGGACTGTAGAACTGCGTTCTCCACATCCAATCAGATAGTGGCCACTAGACAGTTAGGTGGAAGGATGGTCTATATGAAGGGGAAAAGAAGGAGAAAGGTAGAGCATGTTATCCTTGTGTAATCTCTGAGAAAGAACAGCTCAGTTCAGTGAGGACTTCTTCCGGCTAGGGGATTCCATTTGAACAGAGTATTAGTGGAGGTGAGTGTTGTGAGCAGAGCTGCCAGCATACTGTAATGACTAATGAAATGGTGGTAGAAATTGGCGAACCCCAGAAAGCGTTGAAGTTCTCACCTAGACGATGGCACTGGCCAGTCTGTGACTGCCTTAACCTCGGTAGGGTTCATCTGGATGCCTGCAGGCGAAACAGAGAATCCCAGGAACGAGGTGGAGTCACAGTCAAAATCTTATTTTTCAGCCTTAACATAGAGTATGTTTTATAATAGCTGTTGCAGAACCTGATGAACCTGGATCTTGTGTTCCCTTAAGGAGTGAAAAAAAAATTAAGATATCATCAAGATAGGCAAACACAAAGATATTGAGGAAGTCTCTAAGGATGTCATTGATTAGTGCCTGGAAAACCACTGGTGCTGTCACGACACGTCAAGCCACAGCCCCGTCATGATCACCTGAGAACTCCCATTCCACACTCTCAACCACTTCTTACATCCACCCGCCTCACTCTCGGCTCTCCACACACCTGTACGTTATCAGTGATCACCTTTCATGCCTATATAAACCACACTCTGCCACCACCAGGTTGCCAGTTTATTGTGTGCCTCACCAGCCCAATTTACCAGCGTTTCGTCTCATCTCGTCTCGTCTCGTCTCGTCATTGTCTGTCTAGTTATCAACCTCGTTTTGTTTTACCGACCACGTCTACGCCTCTTGCCCTTTGAAGTCTAGTTTTGGATTTTGCCGTTATCGACTGCTTACCTGTTATCGACCACGAACTTGGATCACGGACCTTCTCTCTACTCCCCAGCTTAGACCCTCGCCTGTTTACGACCACGATTTATCCTCGCTCCACGCCGAGCTCACACAGCTCTCTCTTCCCGCGCCGGCTCCTCATGCTCCCGCTTCACCGCAAGGATCAGGTTTCACACGCCGGCGTACACATCGGATTGCGCCTCGCTCGCGCCGGCTCCGCGCGCTTCCGCATTCCAGCGACACTTCTCCTGCTCACACCGCAGCGCGGAGATAAACTCAAGTCTTGCTTTTATTATCACCACTCTTCTGGCTCAGCTATACACGAGCACTCATTACTTCCTGTCTGTGATCGACTCATAATCTGCACTTGGATCCATCGCGCCCTCTGCCGGCCCCTGACAGAATAAACTGGCCAAGAAGGAATGGATCCAGCAGAGGCAGTTCGCCTGAGGGGGGCATTAGAGAGCCAAGGAGCCCTCTTAGGCACACATCAGCAGGAAATCACACAGACAACCAACACACTTCAAACCATCACAGAAACCCTGCAATCTCTTTCCGTTCAGATTCGAAATCAGCTACCTCCTGCAGCTTCTCCTCGACCTCCTCCTCCAGTGCTCTCCCCCTCACAGGAACCACGTCTCCCTGCTCCACCTACCTATGATGGAAACCCAGCCACGTGTCGTTCCTTCCTATCTCAATGTTCCCTCGTTCTGGAGCTACAGTCCACGTCATTTCCCACAGAGCGTTCTAAAGTCGCCTATATCATCACCCTCCTTACTGGAAAGGCAAGAGAGTGGGGAACGGCTCTGTGGGATGCCCAAGTTCCATTCTGCTTCTCTTATAAGACTTTTACTGACGAAATGAGGAGGGTTTTTGATCGATCCTTCACAGGGCATCAGGCAGCAAGCCAAGTTCTTCAGTTACGCCAGGGAGTACGTTCTGTCTCAGATTATGCCATTGACTTTCGGACTCTGGCCCCCTCGTGCGATTGGGATGAAAGGGCCCTCTTTGAC
>JAAGKR010001649.1:1404-18716 GCA_011419295.1 Clarias macrocephalus
TTATTATTATTATTATTATTATTATTATTATTATTATTATTATTAGTCATTTTGGCACTTTTTTAAGGTCAGGGCCTGGAACATTCAGAAAGTTGACAAGTTATCATCACGACATAACATCCATCATAGTAGCTAATCATTGGAAGTAAAGTTTGCAAATTTAAATTTCATCAAAGTAAGATGTTATTAGAAGCTGCTCATGTGCTGCACCTTTCTTTCTCCATGTGGAAAGTCAAAGCAGATTTAATGAGTATAGAAAGCGTCATGTTACACACTGAGTTTGTGCTGCTTGCGGTTTGAGACGCTGCTGCACATGCAAGCTCAAGTATAAAGGTGTAGCTGCTGTGGTTAAAAAAAGAAAAATGGAAATACATCTAAATCTTCAGCTCATAGCACTGATAAGGTGCTGAGCTACAACATGTGTGTGTGTGTGTGTGTGTGTGTGTGTGTGTGTGTGTGTGTGTGTGTGTGTGTGTGTGTGTGTGTGTGTGTGTGTGTGAGAATGTGTGGTAGTGGATATTAGATTTTCTTTTTTTTATGTGTGTGTGTGTGTGTGTGTGTGTGTGTGTGTGTGTGTGTGTGTGTGTGTGTGTGTGTGTGTGTGTGCACATGTGTGATTTTGTATTTAGAATGCTGCTGAGTTACAAAAGTATCGGAGGCAAAAAAGTAAAGAAAAACGAAATTCATAAATCAATAGACACGTGGATGTGCAACAATGCAGCAGTTTAATAAGTGATGTTTAACAGTGTAGGAGATTAACTAGGATGATGGTGTAGTGTATATTAGTATGAGTGATTGATTTGTCACCGTGTAGCATATTAATGTCTGATGTGTATCTATCATTAATAAAAGTATTGTGCAACAATGCAGCATGTTAACAAGAGTGGTGTGTGTGTGTAGTGGGTTAATGAGAGCGATATGTGAAAGTGTAGCGTGTCAATAAGTGTGATTATGCAACAGTGTAGCAGGTTTATAAGTGTGAGGTGTAACAATGTAGTGAGTTAATAAGACTGATGTGTAATGGTGTAGCTTGGTAAAGAGAGTGAGGTGTAACAGTGTAATACGTTATTAGGGCTAATATGTAGTGGTGTAGCAGGTTAATAAGTGTCAGGTAAAACGCTGTTGTATATAAATTTGTATATTAATAATGAGGACATTGAAATATTATGACAGAACACATATTGAATTATGTAGTCAACAGAAATGTGTTAAATAACCTAGTCTATATATATTTTTATATACCATTACATCTCCTCCTCCATGGCTCACAGTGGGAACCACACATTCAGGAACCGTTTGCTCAACCCTCTCTACATCTAAGAAAGACGTATGTAACAGTGTAGTGTGTTAATAAGAGTGGTGTGTAAAGGTATAGAGAGCTAATAAGAAGTTAACAAGATTTTCATTTTATAAGTTACTTTCTTAGTAATGTTGTTCTTGGGCTGAGGGCACAGTGTGCAGCGAACACACCTTTTTACTCATTATTTGACTAAGCCAGACTGCTGTGGTCTGCCCCATCACCTTTTTAACCCTGAGCTTGACCTCGGCAGCTTATGAGTTCTCATAAACAAACATGGGGAAAGGATGAATTAGGATTCTGCCTCAATGTTGTTCTTATTTTTAATAAATTTGCAAACAGTTGCAAACAGAACTAAAAAACTTACCACCTTATCATTAAGGACTTTAAACAACTCCAGGAACGTGTTCAGTGTTGCCAGATATAATTCCATACGTTTTTAAAAAAAAATTTTATTTTAATCATCCTGTTTATAAAAAGTAATTTTGGTCCATTCTATGGTCCATTCATCTATACGACAAGTTTGTAAGCTTTTCAGGGCAAAGTCCAATGACCAAACTTTTTGCTTGTGTTTGTGTTTTAATATATGTGCATTATATGTGTGTTTCAGTACACTCGGGTTTGGATCCCCGACCCAGAGGAGGTGTGGAAGCCTGCTGAGATTATAAAAGACTATAAGGAGGGAGAATCAGTCCTGCACCTCAAACTTGAAGATGAATCAGTAAGTACTCTAAATCCCTGTCTATGTTTTCCTGTGCTCAGAATCACAGATAGTGCTATTCAGCATATCAGCATGTATCTGTATGGTTGTGTGTGTGTTGTGTTGTGTTTTGTGTTGTGTTGTGTTGTGTTGTGTTCCTTTATTAATGATTAACGTTGTTTTGGCGTGTGGGAACTACAGGCCGTGAAATATGCAGCTGAACTGTGTGTGAGGCACTTCTTGAATAATAATGCGGCATACCGGGGGAAATGTTCAGAGCGATAATCACCACCATGAGTTTCCTTCATTTTTTATTTTTATACACACATCAGCCCTCTTTATGACTCAACTACAGTTTTGTTGGCCTTAAAGTCCTCGTGAAAGCAAAACTAACATTTTAGGGCTTTTTGTCACTTGGCACTGAAGATACAACTAATACTGTGTATACACTCTCTCTACATTATAAGGAATAGGTCAATCAGCCAATCACGTAGCAGTGGCACAACGCATATCATGCAGATACATGTTAAGAGCTTCAGTTAATGTTCATATAATAAGAAGGCTTTCATTCTGTTCGGTCTTGGTGAACAAACATGGCTCTGGACTCAGGTACGATGGCTAAGATAAGATATACATTAAGATAAGATATACCTTTATTCGTCCCACGGGGGGAAATTTCTTTAAGAAGCCGTTTGGAGATGCCGGGGGGGGGGGGGGTATAGTAGTATAGTAGGCTAGTAGTATATACCACAGGACAGGGGGTTTCAAACTTTTTTGAGCTTTAAAAAGTGCAAAAACACTACTGTGATCACAGTGCAAAGTTGTGTACATGTAGAAGCACAGTGGAAAATTCTAACAGCAATTCCTGTTTAATTTTATTACAGTTTTAGGTAGAATATTGGAAAATTCATATTATTTACATATTGGTTATATATTACTGTATAACATTTTTTGTTATTGATTTATAAGACTGCGTTCATTTACATGTATACCATAAAATTTAACACAACTACTAGGTGAATAAAATTGATTATCAGTTTTTTACCAGGGACACCCGGTTGATCCCACAGAAAAACCAGTGCAGTACAAGAAAAAGGCGAATGCTGGCCATGATAGAAAAATATCAGAACACTGCCTCTCATCCAAGGTCGTTGATCTGGACTCCAAATTAATCATATACCATATACCCCATGGGATGTGCTGGGCAAACAAGAACGAACCATGGGGGCCTCACCTCACAACCCATACCACAAAAAGGATCCGCAGCTAAAGTCCTGGTGCCAGACACCACACCACGCCCCCAGAGGTCCTCTGGAGCAAGGCTAAGATGGGCCAGCACCACCCCAGCAGCACAAGGGGAACTTAAAGTGGTTTTAATGTTAATGGTTTTACAATTGGTGGCTGATTGGTGGTAAATTAATGCTCAGCCTTACACGTGGTGAATAAATCCTAAGCGTAACATTAATACTAGCTGATAGATTAAAAAATAAAAAATAAAGAGTTTACATTCAGGAACGGCCTGGATATACATCACAGGCCTTATTAAGGCCAGTATCAAGAATAACGAAAATGACAACATTGCACTGTGCAGTTGACACACTATCACGCTGACTTTCTGTTTAAAAAGTACATGCTGGTATGTCCATGTATGGAACCAAAGCATGGCTCTTTTAACATTTCTCTTTGATTATATTGTCATGTTTAAAACTAAAAGCTAAAATTATATGAATCTATATCTTCTGACCACTCAGTATTGTGCATTCATCTGCACTGTGATATAAAACAATCAATTCCATACTTATGTGAAATGTTATGCGAATGAAATATGCCTCAATGTAATGTGATGTGTATATTTTCATGTTAGTCTGAAAGCTAAGATTCTCCCTAAAGGCACTGTTGTGTTGTTTCAGACCCTGCAGTATCCAATCGGTCCTAAAGACAACCCGCTGCCATTCCTTCGAAATCCTGATATCCTGGTGGGAGAGAATGACCTTACTGCCCTCAGCTACCTGCATGAACCTGCAGTGCTGCACAACCTCAAGGTCCGCTTCCTGGAGTCCAACCACATCTACACCTACTGCGGTAAGTCCAACCAGGGACTGAATAATATTTCATCATTATTTAATGACATAAATGACATTTCATTAAAGATTTGTTTGGTGGAGCAAAAAAGGATTAAAACATTTGTATTTCCTGTTGAAAAAAATGTTAATTTTGACTTTTACTTCACACCATCAATTAAATCTAAAATTAATCATAACCAGATGATCACAATATGACTAGATCTGTTTTGCCCGTTTGTGTCAGAAAACCGAAGCTTCCTCTCAGAACCTGACAATTCTTACCAAACTTTATTTTTATCTATAATATTTTAAATGAATAATTAAAAATATTTTGTTCACTCACTCACTCATCATCCATACTGTTTAATCCTGGGGCCCGGAGCCTATCCAAGGAGACTTGGGGTACAAGGCGGGGTACACCCTGGACAGGGTGCCAATCCATCGCAGGGCACACACACACACATACACACACTCACACACGCTGTGCGAGTCAATTTGGGAATGCCAATTTGGGAATACTAGTTAACCTAACCTACATGTTTTTGGACTGTGGGAGGAAACCAGAGTACTCGGAGGGAACCCACCAAGCACGAGGAGAACATCGGGACTCAAACCTGGCCAGGAATCGAACCCGGACCCTTGAAGTGCAAGGCGACAGTGCTAACCACTACACCACCGTGCCACCTTTGTTATTTAATGTCCATAATAATATTATTATTATGGATATTAATAATACTGTATTCAGATCCATGGACTGGGAGGCCACAGAAGAAGAATGAGCTCATTGTCATGTTCATAATATTTAATTTTTTATGTTGCTTTGAGTCTGTTCATACAAGTCAGGGTGCCTTAGCAGGAAAACTGTGTCCACTGCAGCCTCAGCTTTCTGTACCTGAACGAAGGAAGTGGAACCCAATGTGGTCTTCCACTGTTGTAGCCCATCTCTCTCAAGATTTGACATGTTGTGCATTCTGATCTGCCTTTCTGTTCACAGAAAATTAGAAAAGTCTATAAGTGGGTGGCTGAGTTGAGGTATCATTTCTGTCAGCTTGAACCAGTCTGGGCATTTTCTCTCATCAACAAGTAGCTTCTGTCTGCAAAAATGCTGCTGACTGGATACCTTATTGCACCATTCTAAGTTGTTAGAGACTGTTGTGTGTGAAAATCCCAGGAGAACACCAGTTATAGAATTCTCAAACCAGCCTGTCAACGTGACCATTTGTCTCCATTTTTATGGTTGATTTGAACATTACCTGAAGCTGCTGTCACGTGATTAGATAATTGCATGAATGCCTAGGCGTACAGGAGCTCTGTATAAAGTGCTTAGTGAGTGTAACCTATATTTCTATGTGCATTATGCAAACTGATTGCCCAGTCAGAGCTTAAACATACAGTATGTGTTCCATATTGATCCAGTGTCTTTTCTTGCGATTTTTGTCTTTTTTCATTGGGTGTCTGTTATTTTGGTTCCATTCTTAGCATTCTTTATCATCTCCATGGGAGAATGCCATAAACTTTGCAGTGCTGCATAAAAAAAATCTGTCTCTATTGTCCACTCTGGTCATTAAGGGGTATTTTTAATGGTTTGGGTGTTTCCATGACAACCAGAGCTTGCTAAAGAAAGGTAGACAGCTTTTCATTGCTATCCTGACACTTAGTGTAAATTCTTCCTCTAGGTTCTTTCAAAGAATGCATTACAGCCAGAATTTTAGCAGCAATGCTTGAATGTACAGGAACCTAAATATTGTGTTTTCCTTCCAAATCCTTTACCACTTTATTTATGTATTCCGATTTATTCTTCTTAGAAAAAATTCTACTGATATATTTCAGGATTTTATCTTTAAGAACTGATAAAACTTGATATAAATGTACAATTAAAATCAAAAAGCACTTATTCATGGTGTGTATATTTCAAGTGTAGTATTGGGAGACTGAAAGAAACAGAAAAGATGTCCAGGCTGCTATTTTTTTTATTTATCTGATTGAAATTGTTGTGATTAAAAAAGTCTATCTAAACTGTTTACATGTATGCTGATCTGTAAAGATGTGTGTTTTACAAAGCTTAAAGCATTTAATCATAATGTTTTTTTTTTCACTTGTGTAAATGTGGCGAATATATACCAGAAGAAAAGTTTTTTTCGAGTTGTTCTTACAGATGTTATCGATCAGTTAACAGAAGCAAAATTTCCTTTCCGAAAGTATGTCACACCATCCAATATTTTGATCAAGTGTTTTCATGGCTAATATTTATCTACCAAACTGATTATCAAAGGTTTACACCTTCACTTTCATTCTGATTGAAAATTCATTCTGATAAGGCCAGATCTGGTCAGATTGTTCCAAATAAGATGTTTATGTGATGCAGTTTCAGTTTATTAGTGAACTATCACTGTTCAATGTAAAGTTTCCCAGCGGATAAGTCAATAACCTGAACAATGGGAAAAAATCTTTTTGAAAACGTAAATCTTTTTGAAAACGTCTAGGTTAATTTGGCGTGTAACTATGATTAAACTTCATGCACTGATTGTGGTATAACGGACCTCAGGAGAAATTCTCCTGCTAAGAACCAATCACTTTTCAGCTAAACATGTTGAGGAAAAAATAACAAAGCAAGCCTGACTAGAACAAGATTTTTTAACATAGGATTATATAGGTAGAATAATGCAACTTCTAGCTAGATATTTGTCCAATGTCTTTCTGATGGTTTGTTGATGTGATAAAACTGTGCTACTTCATTTATATAGTTGCCACAGGATGGTATACCAGCTCACTTTTCCTAGCCTATATTAATCCACAAGCTAAATATATCATGGTACATTATTATAATACGTTAGACCTTTTTAGTTTAGTCATTTTTATTTTCCAGGGCAATCAAAACCCGTGAGCTTTCTGATGGGCTAGCTACGGAATTTCTGATTTGTTTACTCTCTGATTTTTGTGCTACTTCATTTGGAATGGTCAGATTGTACAGTACAGTATATACCACAGAATAACAATAATAGTAGCAAGTGCTGTTTTATTGCTGCACACAGCATGGTAAATAATGCAAAAGTGTATAGGTTTTTTTTTATTAGTAGTATTATTAAGATGATATAAAGTAATATAAAGAAACTCGTAAGCATATAAAACAACTTTATTCCACATCTGCAGAATGACTGGAAAATCTCAGTGGTGTAAGTGGAATATCACACTCCAGACCATGCGCTTGAACAAAAATAATGAGCTTTAGGATGGGTGCAGCACTCACCTTGTACATTTAATGAAAAAATTAAATCTTAGAAAAATAAATAAAAAATAATAACTAATTTTAAAGTTTTGTTTTTGAATGAATGTTTGGATGACGTGTTCTGGGGTCTTTTATGTGAATGTTTCAGAATAACAGTACTACTTAACACTTGACTCCCTACACATTTACATCACTTTTGCCATTTCATTTCTTGAGATCCATGCACTTTTTTTAAAGTGGTACACCTTGTTTTAAGTTTATCCTCTTTTATTTACTCCACTTTTCAGGTATTGTACTGGTGGCCATTAATCCCTATGAGCAACTGCCGATTTATGGTGAGGAAGTTATCAATGCCTACAACGGGCAGAACATGGGTGACATGGACCCTCATATATTTGCCGTGGCAGAGGAGGCGTATAAACAGATGGCTAGGTAAGCAGTGATGTGCTATGCTGGGGAAAAATGCTTTGTAAGTATGCTTTGGGAATATATTACCCCAGGGATTTTATATAGTTTTACGCTTGCTGTTTTAAGGACCTTTAGTAAGCCGTCATCGTATTTGTACACCCACCAGTGCAATTTGTGTGCATTTAAGGGTCATGCTTGATTTGAGATTGCAGCTTGCGACGTTATCATTTCACACATCTTTGATACATTCATCTCTCCCACAGATGTTACTTGACCTTCAATTCCTTTATTTTTATAAAGCACACACTAATGTGCACACATTATTATAAAACACACACTAATGTGCTTCCAGCGTGTTGGTCCTTCTTGATCTCCTTAGCCATCTTGTATTTTGATACAGGCATTACATAACTCTAACAGTATCATAATGATTACTATTATTCTTAGCTCTTTTTTTATACCAGTGTTCATAATGACCATATTCAGTGTAGTACAGTGCAGTGAACCTTGAGCGGGAGAGCCTTGAATACTCATCTTGAGTCAGCCTCGAGTCCTTCCTGCTGCCTTGGTAATGGCTGGAGTGGGAGGAAGATTACAGTGCGCACGTCCTCGTTATTTTCTTTTTCTTTTGGAAAACAAAGGACTGGTCTGTGTTCACTTCAGATTTAAGACTCAATTTAATATTGAGTCAGTGAAGCCCCCGCAGAGACCCGGGGACTGCTCAGTGATGAGGCTAGTGATGGCAATTAAAAACAGTACAATAGGAGAGTTGGAAATAAAGCATAACTTTATTATAGCGGTTTATTGTCTTTAGACTCTGTACTCCTTCCGTAAATTAACTATGAAACTCTTTAAAAGAAAGTCTCTCCAGTCTCTCTATCTGAGACCAGAAAGATTCAAGAGTACAATGTTGACCTTGCTTTTGGGAGGGATTACTCTCTTATCTGTCAGCCAGACAGACATCAAATGACTGTGGGCATCTGAGAGCTGATGTGTGCTGTAGAGGACATGAAGTGAGTGTTTAGCTGCTCTAATGTCTTGGAGGAAGCGCTTGCTAGATTTCAGACAGGTAGTAGCGGTCATGTGATGGGGAATTGGCAAAAAAAAACTATTTGAAAAAAATACTGGCCATTAAGCTTTCACTGGAGAGCTTATGTTAAATCACCAAGAAAGGCTTCTTTATTTCTTCAGCATGTCAGTACTGTAGGAATCATTTCATCCAAATCCAAACAGTGTGATGAATCTGAATCAAATGCAGTAGAAAGCTTTTTACATCAAGATTGGCCAGTTTGTTTATGTGACACTTATTTGCTCAAGGAATTATTTATTCAAATCAGGCAAAGAAAATCAAATGTGAAACTTTTTTGACATTATTGTAATTTACACAAAAAGAAGATATAGGTCATTGGGATAATGTTCACATCAGCCATCAGAATGGGGGGAAATGTAACCTCAGTAACTTTGACATAACGCCTTCAATAAGCAGCAGCCAATCCAGAAGCTGTATAGCTTATAAGCTAATGTTCACTCATTTAAATGTCCCCTTCAGAGATGAGAAAAACCAGTCGATCATTGTGAGTGGAGAGTCAGGAGCTGGGAAGACGGTCTCTGCGAAATATGCCATGCGCTACTTCGCCACTGTGGGAGGATCCTCCAACGACACAAGCGTGGAGGAGAAAGTGTTGGCGTCAAGCCCCATCATGGAGGTGCGGTATATTATAACCTGAAGAGTGCATGCTGGAATAAATTTAACATAACAACTGAAGTAATTGAGGAAAATAGAATGATATCATTACAAAGATTTGTACATTTGTCTGGTGTGCAGATTAGCTCCGCATTCAGCCTGGGTGAAACTCACAAGCCATAAATGTTAGCAGTAGCAATGTCATCTTGTTTTTATTAACATGGGATATTAGGATATAACAACTAAATTATTTGAGGTTGTCCCGGTTTAATTACAGGAATAATAAATCTAAAATTGTTTTATATTGGTGAATTATGCAGTTATAAAATATGACAAATGGATTGATGTGAGGTAAAGTGTTTTTTACCACTCTCATACCATAGTGATTTTCCATCTTTATTAAATTGTTTAATGTGGTTTTCCCTCACTGAACCACTTTTGCCATTTTTCACATTACTTACAGTTACAATATCTCATAACAATGGAGCCTGGAAGTGGGCGGATTACATTAAGCAGCATGTGAACAATTTGTCGCTGAAGTTGATGTGTTGAAAGCTGAAAAAATAGACAAGCATAAGGTTTTGGTCAGCATGGGCCAGATTGTGTTGGTTAGACAACTTAGTAACAACTGCAGCTCTTGGGAGATTTTTCTGGTCTACAGTGGTCAGGACCTACCAAAAGTGGAGACTGGAGAGGAAGACCGGTGACGGGCTCATGGACGTCTAAGCATCATTAATGCATATGGGGAGTGAAGGTTTTTCCCGTGTAGTGCGGCCCAATAGAAGAGCTACTGTTGATCAAATTGGTAAAAAGGTTAATACTAGTTCCAATTGAAACATGTCAGAACACATAGTGCATCACTGATTTGGTTGCAGAGAGGGGGACCTACTGAATATTAGGCGGGTGGTCATAATGTTATGGTTGATCGTTGTATATATACAGTACACCGATCTGCTATATCATTAACATTAATTATCAATTATATACCAATAAACTGGTGACAAAATCATGACCACACTCAAGGCTCACCGATGCCTGTCCAGCACAATCCCACGGAAAAGCTAATGCAGCACAAATCGCAAAAAAGTCACTGCTGGCCACAACAGAAAGGTACCAGAATATCCAGTGCACCAAAGCCTGCCACACATCAGGGCCTGGCAGACAAATAGCTCAAGACTGCTGATCCAGCCACAAAACTTCCAAGATCGCAATACAGTTGAGCACATATATACTAGATTTGTATTTTAGAGTTTACTTGATTTGTTTATCTATGGTCACAATCCAAAAGCTGTTAAAAATTGAAAGCACACTGAAGGCTTGTCCTTTTTATTAGTTATTGTTTGTTCACTTCAATAAGATAACATTACCTCATTAACTCTCTCTTTTTTTTAACTAACAACAAATTCTCAGCCGTTGTTAAAATTGCCCACTGCAGCTTTAAGTCAACCCGATTGCTGTTACTCCCTGAGCATTTTTTACTCTCACCCATTAATCTTTACAGGCAATCGGAAATGCAAAGACGACACGTAACGACAACAGCAGCCGCTTCGGGAAATATATCCAGATCGGTTTTGACAAGAGGTATCACATCATCGGTGCCAACATGCGCACGTATTTGCTAGAGAAGTCCAGAGTGGTGTTTCAGGTGAGTACGGTGTCACAGGAAAGCTTTTAGCCTTAATCAGACCTCTAACCAAGCCTGTCATTTCATCAGCGGCTCTGCTGAATAAGACGTTTCTCAGAGTGCTGAAGCCTGTGTTATTTCTGCAGGCTGAGGATGAGAGGAACTACCACATCTTCTACCAGCTGTGTGCCTCTGCCTCACTCCCTGAGTTTAAAGACCTGTCCCTGAGTGAGTATTCCATCGACCTGCTGCTAGGGCTAGGGCTTTTGTTAATGATGGGATACTCAAATCTTCATTAGAATTGAAATTAACTATCTAACTGTGCTTTAATATACCTTCCCATAACAATTCCATCAATTAACCTGCAAAACTGCAAATTAATATTTGAGCGTATTTTGCAGTGTATTTATTTTATATTATTTGATGCAAAAGACCTGCCTGCTTTGACAAAAAAAGATTTGACTGGGATTTAATATGCACAATGACATCATGTACTTAACTAATAAAATTGTCATTACTTTTGTTTTAAACAAAAGAGTTTCAAAACTTGATGAGATTGTGTGATCTTTTCTTCAGTCCAGCAATTATATTGTGGTCAGCAATTATATAGTTGCATCAGATGCAGATTTTAAAAAGCTTACTTTTAGATGTCCGTTATAATAAATTCTCAGGTATTCCTTTTTTGTTTCAAATTCAACACATATTAAAGGGCAGTGTAATGCTTATACAGTGTGTTATAAAATAAAAGTTTTTATTCATCCAGTTACTGTATTTGAAAATTCCCTTAATATTACCATTTGCTCAACTAACCTTACATAATCTGAACATAGTATATAATCCAATTAAGAGCAGTATTCACTGATAAACTATTTGTTTACACATTTGTCTAATATTAGTCTCAGCTTCAGTACTGTTGCCAATTTTACTTACCTCCTTAAATGCTGCATGTAAATGAAACCTAAATATAAAGCATACATTTTTTTGTTCTTCAATGCTCCGATAACTGTCACTTTTTTTTTTTTTTGGTTTGTTTTGCAGCCAGTGCAGAAGACTTCACTTACACCTCTTTTGGTCAGAACATCTTCATTCCAGGGGTTAATGACTCTGTGGACTTGAAGAAGACACGGGAAGCCATGACCATGCTGGGTGAGGCTCATAATTCTCTCATACATTTCAGAATTAGTGCATTTTCCAGACTTTTGCAAATAACAAGATTACAAGTGTTGTATTTAGTAGGAGAAACTTTACAGCTGGAACAAATCAGTCTATTTGAGAGCCTGATCTAAAATCAGGGCATACTCAATTGAAGCATTTTTTTTTTTTTTTTTTTGTTCTCAGAACTGTTTTTACAGATTATGCTGTGATATTAAAAAGTCAACGTCTAAGTTTAGAAAAGTAATAAAGAATTTAGGGTTGTGCTGTTTTGGGAAAATACTTAAAGATAGGCTGGTGTGATTTGGGCTGATTGTTACTGTTCCACAGATTGAGATTTGCCATTTATATTAAAGAATGATGCTTCATGTATTTTCTGAAGTATCAGGCTAGTGTATGTTATCACTTACATTAGAGCAGCTATAGACAATCCCAACAGGATTCTCATGTTCTTTCTGTTGAACTTAATACAATAACACAGCTTGAGTAAGTGGAAAATTTGTTCTGTAGATCTATTTGAAAACTTTAAAGTTTAAGTTTTATAGTTCTTATAAAAATCTGCCATATCAGCAGTGACACTCTGGCTATACAAGACTCTCTATCCAGCCAGTCAGACTCTGAGCATGATGAAGTCGTAATAACTTCAGAATATATCACAGACAACACAAATGGATTTACACACTGTGTTTTGTTGTGCAGGTGTAAAGGAGGCCCATCAGATGAGCATCTTCAAGATAATTGCCTCCATTTTGCACCTTGGGAATGTGGAAATTGTTTCTGAAAGAGATGGAGAGTCATGCCATATAACTGTAAGTGCTGCCTGAGGATATGACATGATCCTGGATTTTATTTCCTCTTTTAAAATTTGAGTGCAGAATGTCATTTTTATTGTATTAGTTCATTCATGGATAAATGATAGATGGCTGTCTCTTGCTCTTTGACAGAGAAACGACCCTCACCTTGTTAATTTCTGTGAGCTGCTTGGGGTCGAGCGGGACCAAATGGAAAACTGGCTGTGCCGTAGAAAGTTAGCCACAGCAACTGAGACCTACGTGAAGAACATGTCCCGTGACCAAGCTGCTAACGCTCGCGACGCTCTGGCCAAACACATATACGCCCATCTGTTTGACTGGATCGTAGAGCACATTAACAAAGCCCTGGTTACCTCCACCAAACAGCACTCCTTTATCGGGGTGTTGGATATCTATGGGTAATTCTGCCTTTAATGGCTTCTTTGAGAATTCAAATATTTACAAATATGTGAGAATGGGAATTTGCCCAATGAGCCTGAGTTTACTATTCTTGGATTATTGATTATAACCTTGCATGGCTAAGTGATCTTGTGCATGCTTGCTGTGAGCAGCGTCAGCGTTTTCTGTTCTTTGTGCATTTTGTTATTTCAATACAAGTTGAGACTATTGACAAAGTCAAGTGAATTCTGCTGCGTTAAATGGTCCCTTGGAAAGAGGAAATTATTGATCTCTACTGGAGGTACTGACAAGAAAGTACTATATGCTTGCACAGTCTTCTTTTGTTCTTTAAAGAAGCAATTACTAAGTCAAAGATTTTCATATGGAACTGTGCTTGCTCTGTCTCTCTCTCTCTCTCTCTATGATGCATCTCAGTAAATTAGAGTATCATCATAATTCAGTTAAAAAATTTAAACTCATATATTATATAGATTAATTACACATAGATTTATATTTCAAGTGTGCTGAGTGCAAGAGTGCTGTATCCAAGCACATTAATGGACAGTTGAATGAAGGAAAAATGTGGTAGAACAAGTTGCACAAGCAACAGGGATAACTGCAGCCTTGAGAAAATTGTGAAATAAAGCCCATTTAAGAATTTAGACAAGAATTGGACTGAATTTGGAGTCGGTGCTTCAAGAGCCACCATGCAAAGAGTCAGGCTCCCGGCTGAGTGGTAGTAGTAGCCTTAATGTGGGAACCCCCTAGCAACGGGGAGGAATTGGACATGACTAAATTAGGGAGAAAATCGGGGAAAAATACCTCCCCCGGAAAAAAAAAAGAAAAACAGTCTTTGAATGTATCCCCAAGTGGAACCATAATTTTTTTTTCAACAGGACAGTGATAAACTCTAGGTTAGGTACAACCTATTTGTCTAAGAAAGAGTGTGATATAGTGCTACATCAGATGACCTAGCCTCCACAAAAGCCCAACCTAAATTCACTTGAGATGGTTTGGGATCCAACAATTATTCAATTCCTCTGTAAAACCATTCCAGGTGTCTAAGAAAATGCGTGTGTGTGCACATCTGTCATTAAAGCAATAGGAGGCTACTATGAAGAATTGAAAAAAATATTCTTGGTTGTTGAACATATTTTTTATATATACATGTATTCATATCTAATCAATCAGATAAAAGGCCTTGAAGTGGTTCTGCATGTTAGATTTGCATTTGGTAGCTGTTCTCTCACACTCTCAACATGAGACTCAAAGAGGTGTTTATGCAAGTAAAAGTGATCATCATTAGGCTAAATAAACAAACTAAACCCATCAGAGAGTGAGAGTGCCCAATACAACAGTTTGGAATGTTATTAATGGGAAGGAATTAACTAGCAAACTCAACCACAGCAAACGGCCTGGAAAACCACAAAAGACAAGTGAAGTGGATGACCACAGAATTCTGTCCATGGTGGAGGATAAAAGTAGCTTGATGAATTCTCATGTATATAGACATATACTGTCTACTCAGATTCAGGCAAATGATGGAAAACTGAAAGAACACCACTTTATATTGCAAATGGATAATAACCCAAAAAATATAGTTAAAGCTACCCAAGGCAAAGAAAAGGGAAATTTTTTGCTAGTCATGCCAGTCACCTGCTCCACCAGACATGCATATATATATGTATGTATATAGATTTAATAAATACATTAGGATTACATTTTCTATTGATTTAAAGTGAAGTCATACATTCGAATCCATTTGTATGTACATTTAATGTTGTGGAGTAAACAGGTTAGCTGTTGCCCATGTGTGGTTGTCAAGTGTGTATGTTAAGTACAATTACAATTTTACAGGGCTAGGGAGAAAATGCACTGAATTTTCGCTTTTTTCATGCTAGGTTTGAGTTTTGCATAGCTTGAAACCTTTAAAAGACAGGTTTGATCTAACACCCATTGTCATGTCTTAAAAGGTTTGAAACGTTTGAGATTAACAGCTTCGAGCAGTTCTGCATCAACTACGCCAACGAGAAACTTCAGCAACAATTCAACTCTGTGAGTAATAGAAACGATGGCCACAATTTCTCTTTTTTCTGTTCATGATTCACTAGGGCTGGACTGATCCTATGCAGATCTGGGTCAGTGATTCAGCATGTAATCTGATAGACATGCTTTTTTTTTAATTGAGGTTTTACTAACATTTGCAACGTAATACAACCTTTGCATATTTTATAACCGGACCTTTCAGATTTCACATAACTAATAAAAGCATAGCCACAAACATAGTCAATGAGAATTTCAGTATCTGTTCAGGTATCAGTTGATACTTAAAGCTCTGTTTTTGCATATATATTAATTGTAAATTATATTAACCAATGTGACAATATGCAAGAGAAATATATAATGTATATTTGTGTGCGTCAGTGTTTAGTTACAGACATAAAACGAGCCTGAGAAGTGGCCTTTTACAAATCATTTCATTTACGTTTTTGCAGCATGTTTTTAAACTGGAACAGGACGAGTACATGAAGGAACAAATCCCATGGACACTCATAGATTTTTATGACAACCAGCCTTGCATTGACCTAATCGAGGCCAAACTTGGTATCCTGGACCTTCTGGATGAAGAGTGCAAGGCCAGTTTTTATACTTCATTTTTGAGCTGAAAACATTTATTGTCATTTATCAGTAGAATCTAAGGCTCATGAATTTCTTTGCCTAATTTATACTTTATCACGTTGAAAAATAAAAAGACTGAGTGTTTTAATGAATTTATTACTTTATTTGTTGCAATCTAAATTATCAGAAAACTTGGAATGAAGTCAAACAAGAGCCTAGACGTTTTTTTTTTTTCTTCCTGACTCATCCTCTTTATGTCTTACAGGTACCTAAAGGAACAGATCAGAACTGGGCGCAGAAGCTCTATAGCCGCCACACAAGCAGCGGACACTTTGAGAAGCCAAGAATGTCCAACACATCATTCGTTGTGGTCCATTTTGCGGATAAGGTGGGCCAAGTTCTGATAAAGTCAGCTTAAAGTGGAAGCAGTTTGTAAAACTTGGGTTGGCTTGTAGAAAATGTCTTGAAAGTGTGATTTCACACTAGTGCTATTGGAGTAATTCAAAGATAAAACCACTTTACCATACACTTGGGGAAAATGGTTCCTCAAGGGTTATTTAGGGAGGTGAACAGTTGGAGGTTTCCATGGGAAACTTTTCTCAAAGGGAAACCAACTTGGAGTGGCGTACAGTGTTTGATTCACTGAAGAATGACACAGCGTTTTTTCTGATGCTGTAGTTATATACTGTAAGGTTGTAGGACATCTGTGAAACAAATGAGGTTCTGTTAAAGCAGCTGTAAACAACTTATACGGATATAAAGCCTAAACAGATCAATCGGAACTTTTGAAACTGGGTCAGGTTTATAGGCCTTTTTACTCGCACTCACCTATTTAGTGCCGCCCACAAATTTTTTCAGAGCTTTGTGTTGGCCACTCCAATACCTTGACTTTGTTGTCCTTAAGCCACTTTGTAACCAATTTGGAGGTATGCTTGGGGTCATTGTCCATTTGGAGGACCCATTTGCGCCCTAACTTTAACTTCCTGGCTGATGTCTTCAGATATTGCTTTAATATATCCACATAATTTTCCATCTATTAAATTGCCATCTATTTTGTACCAGTCCCTTTTGCAGCAAAGCATCCCCACAACATTACACTACCACCCCCTTACTTCACAGTTGGGACAAAAAACATGACTGAGGCTTTAAAGCTTCACCCTTTTTCCTCCAAATATACAGTTTATAATTATGGCTGAACAGTAAAATTTTTGTTTAGTCAGACCACAGGCCATGTCTCCAGAAAGTAAGATTTTTGTCCCCATGTGCAGTTGCAAACTGCAGTCTGGCTTTTTTATGGCGGTTTTGAAGTAATGGCTTTCTTTTCCCAGTCTAACCTTTCAGCTCATGGA